>JASDQU010373535.1:31223-47790 GCA_032191745.1 Picea mariana
TATACTTCTTCATAATATTTTATAGCTCAGTACCAAACCTTACTTGCATTAGTCTCCTGCATTGTGATCAATATTTCATCCCCTCTCTGTGTGCATCCCACCATCTGAATGGAGTCTCTCTTAGGACACCATATAGTGGTAAAAACCTTTTTTGTTTGGGTACTTGTAACTCAAATTCCTTTATAAACAAACTTATATCAGTTAACCCATCATACCTAAGTGGGTCACATAACTTTGTCCCAATCCAACGCAAGGATAGGGTCATGCATGCACATCGTCTAGGGGAGACTTCATGCATCCTCTCCTGCCAATGCTATAGACCTTCCTCTGAGTTTGATGCACATGAAATGATACTTCTCCTACTTAGCACACCATATGCAGTAGGGTTGACATAATCATCCATATGCACAATCATGTTATACAAATTGTCAATGCCATTTCCTCTTGCTGGCTCTATGTATTTATTTCCTTCTGTTGGGTCCAATGGTGCAATAACTTTCAAATCTCCAACTTCAAATATCATCTCCCTCCTCTTCAAGTTAATGATCATCTGGTTATCAAAATATCATTCCAATACCATTAGTGTTGGATATGGTTGATTGTCATCCATGATCTATATAACCTCAAAGTCCATCACATTACACACCCCATCCATGTACATGGGTAATATTGTCAATCGACCAATCGGTACTATTTTTTGATGATTCTCCATCCTTAACTAAACATGAGACCATTCTATCTTAGGTTTTCTCATCATCTCCCAGGTATGTTTAGAAAATACATTCAAATCAGACTCCAAGTCCAAGATAACATTATCCACATCATATTCCCCAATTTGTGCACTGAACTTGAATTCTCCGTTGGTCCTCTTTCTGTGAAATACCTAATTCACCACCCTTTGCGTGATGGGGGTTTCCATTTCTTCCCTACATTGATCAATCATATCATATAGTTTTTTCAGTGCAATTTCATATTTCATTAACTCTATGCAACTTCTCAAGAATTATTTTAGTGTGCTTACTTTCCCATTCATTTTCTCTGGTACAATGTGATCTCTAACATGAGGTGCAAATGATGTTGGTACTCCCCAATCATGTCCAAGTACATCTTTCATTTCCCTTTGATATGTCTCATTTTATTGCCGAGGATCAAAGGTTTGAAGGGATCCTATTGACTTCCTTACCCACTATTGATCATGCTTCCCTCCATCCGTCATATCATCTCCTATTTTAGATCCTATGTGCATAACAACTGTTATTGTTGGCCCTTCATTGCCTTCCTCGGATGATATTTTCTTCACATTCTGATTTGGATTCTAGTTATTGTTCCATATGGCCTACCATTTCGCAACTAGTTGAGGAAAATCTTTTGTTGCATGATATAGAATTCTTCAATATTTTCATGTTGTACACAGATTCGGGTAGTCATGAGCTAAGTTCCCCAGTTTATTAAATTTATGAAAAATTATCAGTGTTGTTCCTCCTCTACCAAAATTTCCTCTACCTCTACCTATACCAAAATTTCCTCTGTTCCTTGGAGTAAAGCCTCTCTAATTATTATAATATTGACCCCCTCCATCTATCGCAAAACTCTCCTCCTAAATCCTATACATATATGAAGTATGCTCCCTCATCAAATCGAATACACATAAATCCTCCTCCTCATCTCTGACTGACTTGCAAAAGTTGCAAAACAAGTTCCTTGGTGTACTTTGATACTTCTGCAGTAATGGACATTTAGTTGGATGATGTCCCCATTTCTTACATATCTCGAAATAACCCCCTTCTGGTAGTGGATTTGGTGCTCTAGTTGTTAGATACTGCATGAATACTGAGCATTCATCCTTATGGCAACCTTCAATCCTACACTTGGTACACCATACTTTAACTTGTTTCTCCTTTTCTTTTGTAAGTTTTGTCAGTTGAATCATCAAAGTAGCCAACTACGTTTGAACTTGTGGCATCCCTCCACTCTCTCCTACAGGGGATTATTCCAATTTCATTGCAATTTCCACAGCCTAGGGCTGCAACACAACCATTTTTTGAAACAATGGCTTGCAGATTTTTGGTAGAAGTCCTACAATAAACCACTCTTGATGTTGTTGACCTAGGATCTAGGAATTCATCCTTCCCATTTGGTCCTTGAACCTTTGATCGAAGTCCCATACTAGCTCTATTTTCACCTGTTTAATATCCCTCAGTTATGTAATGTACTATGATTCTGACTTTGGATTCTTAAAATCTCTTAACAATTCTTGTATTATCTTTACTAATGTCCTGGCCTATTCTATAGGCATGGTACTTTACATCTTCATGTACTAGACTAGTGCACGACCTCTAAATGTTGTCACCAATTGGAAAATATTCATAGCCTCATCCTCAATGTTCTTAGTGGTCCAAATTGTCTCACAAAAAAACATATGTTGTTCTGGGTCCTTTGACCCCACTCCCTGGAACTTAGGAAATCTAAGGGTGTTGTCTACCCCTACCATATTGTTTTGTGTAGTTCCTCCTCTTGGTGAGGTTGGTTGACTCTCACTCTGTGCATTGCTTCCACTACTCTGATTACTACTACTCTATCCTCCCTTGATAAGTATTCAATTGCTATTTTTTATTGTGGTGATGCACATAGGGTCATGGATTTGACACAGGATCCAGCCTGAGTAGGACTTAACTAATCCTCTATTATAGGACTAGAATGAAATTACTTTTCCTCTCCTCTTATGTGTGGTATCTCCATGATTTGGATTATTTCGCAAGGTCCTCTCCCCTTTGGCTCACTT
Organism: Picea mariana; assembly: GCA_032191745.1. Lineage (NCBI taxonomy): Eukaryota > Viridiplantae > Streptophyta > Pinopsida > Pinales > Pinaceae > Picea > Picea mariana. The sequence continues at coordinate 34,006 of JASDQU010373535.1, forward strand.
TGCAACTCTCCTTTCTCAGCCCTGATTCTTTCTCCTCTTATACCTCCTTCCTCTACGCAGTTCTCCAAAATATTCTTCTTCCTATGGTATACTGTCTTCATCTCTTTGCATGCTCATGCCCTCCCTTCCTTCTTCATCACTTCCTTCCTTCTCTCTTATCCTTAAACTATCCTCTTATCATCCTTTGGTTCCCATGTACGTGAATCCCCCTAGCAGTCAGATTCAATTGTCATCACGCACTTATCACACAACAACATATTTATCCACATACCCAATGATTTCATGAACCTTCTGCGTGGACCTTTGAAGAAGTCCCTTTCTACCACACTGTATTACTGAGTACAATCTACTGTGAACTTTGTAATATATCCTCCTAATATGTTATCCAATAGGAAACCAACTACGCAAGAAGTGTTATTACTTACAAAATTCAATTGTATTATCGACCCAGGATTCCAATTCCTTGGCACTGCATCTTGGTACCTTCCAATGTTTCCCACTAACCTTTCTTTGCATCCATTGTTCATTACTCATCTAAGTTTTTATATTCTCTTTGCGAGAAAATTATCTTGCCTTCGTATCTAACCATTCTAAAATTTCCTTCTTAGTTGACCTCCAAAACATTATGTTAATCACAGAATTCAAGTCCCATCAAGATAACCATTTATTGGAGTTATGTATGATTGTAATACCCTAGGTTCAAGTTTATCCTTAACCAACAAAAACATTTAGGCACCAACCCTTTCGACATCACCTGCATGTGTAGATGAAGTCTCATGATACTCTCATCTAAGGTATCTATTAGGACTGTAGGAACCAGGTTTCTGTAGTGATGAGGGAATGGGAGGTTATTCTTTTTTTCATTCTTAATTATCTATTTTGTGCACGTTATCCTGCAAGTTCTCTTATTCTATTACTTAGTGGATGAGGTTCATATTTCCATTATAATCCATATTACTACATAAAATCATAACTGTAATAGTCATAACCATTGCACAATGATTAAACATAAGATAAAGCTACTTTAGTATGTATCCAAACAGATTCCATAAACAAACACAAAAAATACATGTAACACAACATTTAACATGGTTCACCCAAGTCTGGCCTACGTCCACAACAAATGGATTCTTTATTATGCGTTGGTAATTTCTTCAGGCTTGCGCACTGCACTTACAAGGATATACCATAGTTATCTTCCTCTCTCCTATCCTAGATGTTCTACAGTGCAAGCCTCTCTCTTCCTCTACATCATCTCTTACATTCAAACATTTGTTCTCTCCCTTCTCAACCTATCCAATCACCCTTCTTATATATAGGAGCTCTTGATAGCTTGGAACAAACTCCACAATACTGCTCAAGAATAACCACATAGAGGAACCCCTATTCTCCCAAACTATTACATATTTATACATAAAATCTAGGGCTTAAAACCCTATTACAATGTATGACTACTCCAATTAAATAGCTCTTCGAGATACTTTTTCCTACTTTTCTGTCTGCATGCTACTTTTTCACTCTTACTACTTTTCTTCCCAGTTTTCCATCTCCTTCCATCTTTAGAATATCGAGTTGTCATCCTTCCTTTTCATATGCTTTCTTCTCCAGCGTTATTATCTTCTTTATTCCTCTCTATGCTTTATTCCTCTCTATGCTTTATTCCTCTATTTTATTCCTATGTCTATGCATTGTCCTCATGGATGCGCCTCAACTGCACACTCCCTAGTCTTCCTTCTTCTTCTATGCACTTCTTCTACACTCTGGTTTTTTATCAAAATTGTATCCAAAACTTCCTGTCCAACACCATACCATGTCATGCCATGCATTTCCATTCCATGCCATGCCTTGCCATGCCATGTCCTTCCTTGCCTTTCATTCCATGTCATGTGATACCTTACATCGCCTTGCCTTTCCATTCCATGCCATGCTATACCTTACATCGCCTTGCCTTTACATTCCATGCCATGCCATGCATTTCCTTTCCTTTCCATGCCATGCCTTTCATTTCCTTGCCTTGTTGTTATCATCAAAAAATGGCTCACTACAACTACGTACAATGCATGAAGAATCAAGTAACAAAAACACAACATACTACCAATATTCATGGAAGGATTACACTCATTTTAGAAATAAAATAAAAAAAACTATATAAAAGTGGTTTTGGAAATCCACACACATTCAACAAAAGCCGCGTGGGCTAACATAGTGTACAACACACACAGTGGGCGGACTGTGCCACTGACAATCGAAAGACCCACGCGGACTTTGAAACTATGCATTAATTAATTTGGTTGAGCCTCAACCATTTTGTGGATGAAGGGAACCTCCCCCATACCCCAAATTGACCTCAAATTTTTCCTTGGAATCACTAAAAGGGATGGGAAGTACCTCCAAGGGCTTCCCATTCACACTTAGAACCAGTTGAGAAAAATCTTGTCATCCTCCTATAAATAAAGGGCCATTGTATGCAAAAGAGGAGAAGCATTTGAGTATTGTTATGTTGCTTATTTTTAGCTTTGGGAAGCCACATTACTCTTAGAAATCTTTGAGAATCCATGGAAAGTGTTAGAGCTCTCTCCTCTTGAGTAGTTCATCATTATTTTCTTCACCATTTTCCTTTGTTATCCATTTATAGTAGAAAGAAGACTTTGTACTTGGGGACTCAAGAGCCTTCCCAAGGAGGAAGAGGGAACTTATAATTTCCCATATTTCTCCAAGGAGCATCAATTCGAAGATCAATTTACTTGGTATATCTCTCATGTGTTTTCTTTGTGCATTTATTTCAAGTTATTAATTGCTCAGTTTAGATTTATTTCCTTGGTGTTTATTTCTTATTTCTTTATGTTAGTTGAGCCACTAACCAACTAACTCTCTGCTGTGATTTCTGGATAACCTAACTAGATAATTAAGGGACCTCTTTTCGCTCACTCTTGTGCCAAAAGGAACCCAAAATATTGGAAACCATACTTGGGATTTGAATCAAAATTCTCCCCAATTAGGTTGCTAGAGTGTTCTTTGTTACTTGTTTTCATGTGCAAGGGTCAAAACCGGCCTAAACTCACCATTTGAAAGAATAATTTCACCCCATAGTGAGAGAATATTTTCAAAATTTTGTCCCACCAACTTTCTTGCATGCATGTGGGTTCAAGATGAATAGATGCATAGTCCACACACATATACGCTCTGTCATAACTCTCCAACCATGTGGTATGCACATTGTGTGCGCCTATTTTTGGTTTTGTCATTCACTTGTCTTATTTTTTTTAAATTGTAAGGCTTGAGTTTCCCACTGCCACTCAATAGTTTAGATTTGATTTTAGTACTTTGTAAAATCCAATACAAGCAGGATGAGATCTCATTCTTCCATCCATTAAACTCACATCACACATAGGTAATTAGGGAAACTAAAAGAAACCATAATATCTTTAATTTCCTTGATTGCCACATGGATGGCTTAAGACGTTTTTCATTTGAGTTTCAAAAAGATTTCATTTTTACAAAAGTCATCACATTAAATTGGGACTAGAAGGCCATCTAAACCAATATTAGACTGATGTTGGAAATCAGAAAAAGAGGTTGCTTAGATAAGTCTCTATTTCCCTTGGCAAAATCAAGTCATTTTCAAAAGAGGTCAATCCTCTCAACTTACTTAATTGAATATTAAAAGAGTTGTAAGAGCCCATATGCCCACATGCATGCAATTCTAGGATAGTTTTCAAATTCTTAGGGTAAGTCACCTAGGGAATTTAAAGAAGTTGTGAGGGCCCACACATGCCCACATGCTCACAATCTAGGACTAGATTCAAGTTTTCTATATTACAAAACACCTTAGAAAGATAAAGGGCCCAAGTAAGGATTATCATATCTTCCATGATAACTTAGGATTTCCTTTCATTTGCAAGGGTCATTTTGAAAAAAATTAGTAAGTTATATACACAATAGAAGTAAAGGACCACACTGTGTCCACCATGCTAAAATCTTGAATTTAACTTATTAATTGTTTTTTTTCACCACCATCACTCCTTGCACACACTCTCACTTATTCAAACACACCTTTTCTAGATACTTCAAGCTATTGAGGGATTAATTTATCTAGAAAAGGGCCTTTGTACACACCCCCCATTAAGAATGAAGTTGGTACACGACTGCAACTTCACAACCCTTTTTTACATTCTAAAAACAACCATAATCAACCCACTTTCTAACCTCCACAGAGGAACACAAAATAATTTGGTAGTCTAATTTACGATGTTGGGGATAGGAATCCAAATAACTCCCCATCATCATTCTTCATTTGAAACTTAGAAAGTCATGAATTAGGGTGCCAAAATCCTCCCACTCAATCATTCTTATACCATAAGGTAGGGAGACACCCTTGAAGGGTCAAAGGACGAGGTCCAATTGTTCTGTGTGTGCCTCCTTGGGTCACCCAACCCTTGGAAAGCATCCATCCTATGACTGATTTATGAGGCCGAATGTCTAAATGTCATGCTTGATGAAGGTATCCTCCACCTTTATTAAAACTCACCTCCACTTTTTAAACATCCACTCACGACCATGTCTTTTTTTGAATAAGACAAAAAAACCCTTCACACTTTAGTTTATACCATGCATGCGAATTTTTCCTTTTATTTTTTGGATCGTCACACCTTTCAATGAGGATCACCTGCGACTATTAGAAATTGCCGCACCTTGTTAAAGGATAGTCTGTGACGATTTTCTCGCAACAATTTGCAAATTGTCACATTGTGTACTACTTTGAGCCTTGGATGATGTCGCACTGTGTACTACCTTGAGCCTGTGATGATGTTGCATTATGTACTACTTTGCCCCTATGACGATGTCGCACTGTGTACTACTAAGTGTCGGTGTCTAACTTGAAATTTTTCTAATTTCTAAAGTGTGCCTGCGACTATCGCACTTTGCCACAGGGACAACCTACGATGGTATAATAAAACTCGATCTAGGTTGATCCAGTTCACTCAGCTTGCCTCGGCTTGGCTCGGTTAACCTGCTCTTCGATCCAGCAACCGGATTCTCTTCTCTTTTGCTCTCTTCTCCTTCAACTCTAAGCTTTGATACCACTTGTTAGGAAGCAGAAGCAAAAAGATAACATAAAATAGAGCATAAACAAGCAAGATCAAACACACGTTAAACAAAGCACAACAATCCCACAATTGACACAGTGATTTATGTGGAAACCAAATGATGGAAAAAACCACAGGCAATGATAGTCGGTATTCTTATTATTCAAGGGAGAATTACATTAGCCAATCTCGGGCATACAATCATCCTCTCCTCACACACACTCTGCTCTCTACATAGCTTGCTCTCTCACTCTTCACACATTACACCCTTACCTCTATGGGTATGCTCGTATATATAATTTCTATCACTCAGTTACACAAACCAATCATGAATAGATCACATAGTTACACGAACAATTCATAAATAGATTACATCCATGCGCGTTAACATAGCTGCATGCATGTGCATGTGATCGCATGAGGAAATTCATTAAATAGATTGCATGCATGTGCATTAACATAGTTGCATGCATGTGCATGTGATCGCATGAGTAAATTCGTTGGCATGTTTCCAACAGGTGCCACGTAGCACAGGGAGGCCACTCAGCCCCCATGCAATTTGAGTCATAAATATGGATGTCTGTCGCCCCAAGCTTCATTATTGGATGGAGGACAACCATAAACGCACACAGAGGATGGAGGGACAGCTCCCCTGCACAGGTTTAATGGCACCCTCAATGAGCCATGGCAGGGGGATGACGACAGGTACGGGAGGTGGTTGCACAATCATTTTAGCCTCTAGGATATTATTCCAGGTTGGCCATGACATGTTACATTCTATTTATTTTCTTCATCAAGGCTCCACTTTGCTCAGCTATCCGGCTCTGAGCAACCTCACTCTCATATTTCTCTTGCCTCCAGGTTTTGTCATGCCGCGTGAGCGAGGGAAACCCAAGAGAGGACCCTCTTGGTAATGCTATGTTGCAAGGCAGAGACGTTTGTGCGACATAGAGAGAGCCTCCTCGATAGCTCGGATGCAGGAAATCAAGAAGTTGACGCTTCCAATGGCCTATGTGGAGGAGGAAATCCCATTGGAACCAATTTAGGTTCCACCAAACTCCCTCCTCTACATGGTCCCGGACCCCAGGATAGACCCATCACCAACATTGCAACAATGGATACAGAGATAGACATGGAGGGAGCTACATGCATTGTCCATGAGAAAATCCTTCGGAAGGACCGTCCAACTGAACCTCCTTTGCTCAATCAAGAGATGGAACACGACCAGAGTCCATCCAGTCTCCTCACTCTGAAGCACTTGAAGCTCATCTTTGAGATGATGAGCTATATGATGGAGCAACTCCACCAACACACCCTTCTTAGCAGCATAATCGACATGTTGTTCCATGTCTTCTCGAACACGTCGGTCAAACAGAGATGCCCGACCTGTGCGCAACCTTTTGCATTCACTCCTCACGATGACACTCTTCATGGAGGGTCTTCGGATGGAAGGTTCCACTGTTCAAACAACCCTTCTAATGCTTAAATTTTTTCAGCTCTCTGCACTCCATTTGCAAGGCAATGGGGTTTTTATCTTGTCTTTCTTCTTAGGATTTCTGTTCAGTTTGAATTATCAGTTTTTGAATGCATGTCTAGATAGCACTATCAACACTATTTGCTGCCACTTGCTCTGGTTTCCATCTGTATGGCGAAGCAAGTGGCAGCTACTACTTTTGACCACAAGTATAAAAGGTTGACACATGTTTTGGTTTTCACTAGTTTGACGAAACAGGTGACAAACCCACTGATAAATTTTGTACAATGACAAAAGATTAATCACGAAATATCACTTTTTTATTTAAAAAAAAAATACTAATTATTACACCTCACTCAGCTAATAATGCTAATGTTAACATTTATGTCATGGTTCAATTTGAAGCTCTAGCGATCAGCCAGCCTTCTTCTTCTTTCCTAGCCGAAGGGCAGCGCCTCCATATCTGTTCCTCTCCAACCTAAGTGTCTGGGTTCCTTTTAGGGTGATGATTCTCCTGTCAACAGCGTAAGCCCCCACAAGTTGAATCGCTTAAGAAACAAAAAGGTCCTGTTTGCAGTGACAAGTGGATGGGTTAAGGTTCCCAATGCACCATCCATTGAACTTTCAAGTACCCAATGGATTCTTATTATGGGCATCATGCTCTGGTTGGTTTTTGCATTGCGTTAATGTACATTTCTTGCTCTCTAGCTCTCTGCTAGCGTCCGTCCTGCTCGATTGCACACAATATCGACAGTTTTTAAACGTTCCACTTCGGGCCATCTTTCCAGCTGTAAAACTGTGGAGGTTTGCCGTAATAGGGGATCAAGGTGTTATTCCCACACATGTGAAGTAAAGGGTCAATCTCATCATACCACTGCCACCATCAAGTTGTGGTCTTGGAAATTCACTACTGTAAAATAAAAGGTCAATCTCATCATACCACTGTCACCGTCAAGTTGTGATCTGTTGGGCACTGTCCAGGAAGTTTGCTCCATCCTCTCTTCTTCCTAAAAATCAAATGTAGGTTCTTTGGCATTGCGGTTTAAATGTCCAGTCAATGGGTTGGTTTAATATGGGCAAAACCCTGGAGTACGATTCTAAAATGCAATGCTTAGAATTTTAATTCATGTAAAACACAAACTACCCTGAAAATCTAGTCAGATTCAAGTCAATTTCTTTTTACGTAAAAAACGACTCTGTTTCCTCCCAAGTTAGCCTCCACCAATATTCAAGAGTAATCAAACTCTTGAATTTGGAGCTGGAGCAACAAACGCTTGAATTTCAGTTATCGAGCAGTGTGCTACAGAGAGAAGGGAGGATGGAACAATACAAATGACATGGAGAATTTCAAAAGTCGACTGTTATTAGTCAACGTAGCCTGTCAAGCTGCAGGGCGCCTCTTGAATGACGCCTGCGCTCAACCCTAAGAATGTTAAGACTAGACTCTTGCTACTAGAAGAAGGCCGGGATGGTAGCAGCCTGCCCGTCAGTAGGAGTAAGTCTTCTGCCTGTCTGCAGAAGAAGTGAAAGATAATTATACGATTTAGGGATAGGGTCAGAGGCATGGAGTCAGGTAGGGCACGTGGTCTATCATTGGCAATTTAAAGACGGGCAAGAGGTGATCCTCCCAGTGCCAACACCAAACCTCCTTGGTAATTTAAAGCCGGACAAGAGGTGATCCTCCAATCGCCGACACCACACCTCCTGTCACGTCTGTAACCCACAGGATCTCAAATGCCTTTATGAATTCAGTAAAACATGGTTATGCATTTACGTGTCGATTCATACAAGCATGGAATTTCAATGAAGGAGAGAGACGGCATGGGGATAGGCAGCCATCAAAGCCATCACATAGTCATAACAATAGCCTGGTTGCTAGGGACGAGCATACGCCTACGGCAGCCTGCTGTTGCTTCCTGTACATGTTTTTGTCAATTTCTACAAGTAATAACCTGTGACTAAGCCCTAACCGAAGGCTTAGAGATAAAACTTCAAATTGACCATCAGTTCAAATTTTGTTCAAACTGGCAACGAAGGACCAGCGCTTCCTATCACGCAAACATAGACCCTGCTTGACGTTCATGCCCCGCAGTAAGCGTCCCCGCCGTACGTTCTTTTCATAACTAGTTGCACCGTAAAAAAGAAATGCAGTAGTCTAAACATTCTACCTTTTGGAGGTTTTTTGGTAACTTTTTTCATTTGATTTTGTCGGAAATTTGGTGATGAATAGTTGGATCTGCAGATTTGAGTGGCTAAGTTTATATAATCCGAGTGCCCCATGGGTTTTTCATCACGCTGAATCCATTTATGCATTCAGAAATGCAATTTAAACAACAAAAAATAGCGATTTTGTCCAAATTTACATCACCAAATTCCGGCCAAAAAACTCAAAAGATAGAACATTTAGCCAACCCCAAAAAAATTGCTATGGCCCTTTAATGTCTATGGCTCTCAACTAATCACGCCAAAGTCATTTATTTAAGGGAGCAGTATTTACCCCAAAGGTGTCTTTTAATGAAGCGGTGTCTCTACACACCATGTGTTAACTAATCCGGTGTTAACTAATCTAACGGTTCAACTATCCTAACTTCCGCATAACTGTAACTGTTCACAACTGCCTCACAATTATCCGCCTCGGCCTATACATATTGTATCCACATCTGCTTTTATCAATAAGATTGATCTGTGTTTTGTGTTCTATTAATTGTGGAGTTTATATTTGGCTTGTGTATAGTGGTATAAGAGCCACATTTTTTTAACACGTTTTTTTTTTAACTCCATGTTATTTTGTGTGTTGGATCGTGTCTGCATGAGAGGCGTGGAGCATTGGCTCTCACTAAAGGAGAGCGCTCAGATCAGATCCAGTGATCGTTGTCTGCTCCAGATTCGAGAGGGGCGACCTGTTAAAATCGTTGTTTGTTGGTTGTTTTAGTTCCCTGCTGGTTTGTGCATGAAGGGTCTCGTTGCAAGAGAGATTGCAATGGAGCAACGAAGGCTGTAGACTGACCAGTCTACAACGCAGCCAAGGTCGAAGGTGTAGTTGTTGTGAGATTTTTTTTTTCTTGTGCAAGTGGCATTTCATTTACAGAGATTAGTTTACAATGCATTCATTAGTATCAATTGTGGGAGTAGTGCTCTTTGGACAAGAAAACTACCAAGAATGGTTTCGAAAAATAAAAAATACTCTTATTTTTAATGATTTATGGGAGGAAATTTGTGAAGGCAAGGATGACAATCACCCACAGGAACCTACAGAAGCCAGATAACTTGCAATTTGGAAGAGTAAAGATAAAAAGGCACATGCTTTAATTTCTGCCTCGGTCACTGAAGAGGTAAGCATACATATTCTTTCCAGCACCACAGTGTTTAAAGCATTAGAGAAATTAAAATATCTTTATGACTCCCATTCAGAGCTGGAAATTATACAATTGTTGATGAAGTTGTTTAATCTGGAACTAAAAGATAATAATCCCATGAAGTTAGCTTCCGAAACTAAAGCTCTTTTTCATGATATTGACTCAACTGGTGTCAAATTTGATTTACAACTCACAGCATTTATTAAAGCCCTATATCCTACCTATTCACACTACTTAGAGTCTCTTCAAGCTAGTGGACAGATGAAAGCCATGACTTTTGATAAACTTGTAGACAAAATTGTTGAAAGAGAGAAAGATTTTGGGAAGAAGGAATATTTTTCCACTTCCACAGTTGAGACTTTGTGTCTTGCACAGAAAGAGAAGAAACCTAGAGGAGAGTCTGCTAGATTTGACAATAGTAACAGAGGTCGTGGTAGGAGACCATTTAGAGGCAGGGGGGGTCATTATCATCAAGGAGACAAACAACAGGATGATAGACAACAAAAACATTTTCAGAATGATAAACAATCTCTTAAGTGCTATAGGTGTGGTAAACTGGGTCATACCTCTTCTCATTGTCGCACTCCTTCGGTTAGGATTCGTGACAAGAAAGAGAAACAACCTCCAGACAGAGGAAAACCACCTGAATCTTCCAAGTATATTGTTGCACATTGTAATCTTAGTATAAATGAAGTTTTTAGCACTTCTTTTGCTTCTTGGGAAGACACTTAGATTTTAGATACTCAAGCCACTTGCCATATGACCTTTAGAAGAGATTTTTTTGAGACATTCAGTAATCACATTGATGGAATAGTTTGTTTTGCTGATAAGTCCCTGTTAAAGCCTTCAGGGATTGGATCTATTCGACTTCGCCTACCAGGACTTGCTGATTATATTTTTCATGATGTTCTTTATATTCCTCAATTAAAAAGAAATCTGATGTCTCTCATACATATCAGGCAACAAGGACATTCTATACATATGTTTGATGGTATAATTGAAATAAGAAAAGCATCTGATCAGGTGATTGTTATGACTGGCGTTGAAGAAGACAAACTTTTAAAACTTAAAGGGACATCCTCTTTTCAATCTAATTCAGAACTTTTGGCTCATCATAGTGATACTTTGTCTTCCAGCTTATTGTGGCATTCTCGTTTTGGTCATATTAATTATGATAGTATTCGGATTATGAAACAACAAGGTATTCAAGGGCTTCCCACTATTCCAAGAAAGCTTTATCCATGTAATGCTTGTATTTTAGGCAAGCATTGTAAACAACCTTTTTATGGATCTACTTCCCAAGCTTCTAGGAAGTTAGGTCTCATACATTCTGATTTATGTGGGCCCATGCATGCTTCATCTGCAAATGGTAATAAATATCTGTTGACTTTTATTGATGAGTACACCAAGATGTGTTCGGTTTATCTGTTGAAAGAAAAATCTCAGGTTTTTGCAACTTTTAAGAATTTTCATTTATGGATTACAAATGAAACTCAACTTAATATTGGCACTCTATGATCAGATAATGGTGGTGAATACACCTCTAATGAATTTGAAAAGTACTTACAAAATAATGGTATTAAACATTAGACCATCGTCCCTTATACCCCACAACAGAACTGTGTAGCAGAGTGCATGAACAAAACTTTGCTTAATATGGTAAGGTCAATGATGTTTTTTTCAGAATGTTGAGTTGATGTTTTGGGGAGAAGCAGTACTTTGTGCCGTTTATATTCACAATCATTGTCCTTCTACTACCATCAATAATAAGTCCCCTTATGAATTATGGTATAATCGTCTTCCTGTTGTTCAACATTTCATAGTTTTTGGTTCTCCATGTTATGCTTTAATTCCTAAACAACAACAAGAAAAATTGGGTGCAAGAAGTCGCAAATGTCTTTTCTTGGGGTATTCTAATACCTCTAGAGCTTATCGATTGTATGATGAGGAAAACAATAAATTTGTTGTTTCAAGAGATGTTGTTTTTCTCAAATTTGCTAAAGATGCTTCTACTATTGATAGGCAACTCAATCATTTGGATAGATTCTCTTCCAAGAAGTTTTATTGTGAATGGGATAATGATCTCCCACATCTTGAAGGGGGGATTCATATTCTAGACCAGTCTGTGTATTTTCCTTCAACAACACCAGAGAATGAGACCACATCAAAGAATGAAGAAAAAATAGTTGATAGCAATGTTTTTTATGATAATAATGTTTCTGTAGAAGAGAAATTGGTTGATAATGATGTTCCTATTGAGGAAAAATTAGAGGATAATAATGATCCTGAAGAACCTATTTCAAAGACTCTTGAAACTGAGCAAACATTGCCGCAATCAGTACACAGATCAACACAAACCAAGACAATGCCAAAAAGGTATGGTGAATTTGAGTTAAACTTTTATGCTGTTAATGAACCTACTACTTTTGAAAAAGCCACTAGTTGTAATGAATGGAAAGATGCAATGCAAAAAGAGTATGATGCTCTTATTAAAAATGGCACTTGGAGGTTGGTGGATCCTTCTATTGCCATCAAACCAATTGGTAGTAAGTGGGTTTATAAAACTAAATAGAAAGCCGATGGTTCTCTTGATAAGCACAAAGCAAGACTTGTAGCAAAGAGGTATGCACAAAAACAAGGTATTGATTATACTGAAACATTTTCTCCTACAGCGAAATGGGGCACTATTAGAACTTTATTTTCTCTTGCAGCTCAAAAAGGATGGAAAATACATCACATGGATGTAAAAAATGCCTTCTTAAATGGAGATTTAAAAGAAGATGTCTATATGTTGCAACCAGAGGGTTTTTTTGTTAAAGGAAAAGATCATAAAGTATGCAAATTGATAAAATCATTGTATGGTTTAAAACAAGCACCTCGTGCTTGGTATGAAAAGTTAACTGAACATCTTCTCAAGTTGAATTATAAGCATTTCAATCTAGATGATGCAACTTTATTTGTTAAGAAAGTTGGAAGATCGATTGTATATCTAGTTGTCTATGTAGATGATTTGTTTATCACAGGAAATAATGATGATTATATAACATCTATTAAAAGGGAGCTGCAAAAGGTTTTTGATATGACAAATTTGGGATTACTACATTATTATCTAGGAATCGAAGTAGATCAAAAACCGAAGCACATTTTTATTTCTCAAAGAAATATATTGGAGAACTATGGAGCAAGTTTGAGAGGAAGGATTGTAATCCTTTCTACTCCAATGGAGTAGAATTTAAAGCTTACTTTAAATGAAGGTAGTGCATTTGAAGATCCAACAAAGTACAGACAACTTCTTGGAAGTTTAATTTATCTTACTACTACTCGTCTTGACATAACTTTTGTTGTAGGAATACTTTCTAGGTTTATGCATCAACCCTGTGAAGGTCATTGGAAAATAGCAAAATGAGTGCTCAAATATTTAAAAGGCACTCAATCATATGGCATCAAATATTCTAAAGTTTCAGACTTCCATCTCATTGGTTATTCAGATTCTGGCTTTGACATAGATAAAGAGCATGGGGTGTCTACTTTAGGTTATTTGATGAATCTTGGATCAGCAACCATCACTTGGAGATCACGAAAGAAATCAGTTCCTACTGATTCTACAACTGAAGCCGAATACGTTGCAGCAGCTCAAGCCACAAAATAAATCATTTGGCTTCGAAAAATTCTTGAAGACTTGTAGGAGAAACAAATGACTTCAATGCTTCTCTTTGTTGACAATACTTATGCAATACAATTAGCCAAAAATCCTAAATTCCATGATCGAACCAAACATATCAACACCAAATATCATTTGATTTGACATCATGTTGAGGCCAAAACCATTCATCTCAATCATTGTTCCACTTCAGAGCAAATTGCAGAC
>JASDQU010373536.1:29270-40090 GCA_032191745.1 Picea mariana
GTAGATTTCAGGAAATTGAATGATTATTTCCTACATGACCCTTTTGCCACCCCTTTCACAGATGAGGTATTAGAGAATATAGGAGGCCAGGAAGCATACTCATTCACAGATGGATTCTCGGGTTACCATCAGATCAAGATAGCTCTCGATGATAGATACAAGACCAATTTTTCCACAGAATGGGATCCTACCAATACAAAGACATGACTTTTGGATTGAATAATGCACCATCAATATTCTCAAGAGTAGTCATAGTTGCATTCAAAGAATTCATCCATCATTTTTTAGAAGTGTACCTAGATGATTGGATTGTATATAGTTTGTTGAAAGACCATGTGGAAGTGTTAAGGTTGATGTTGGAAAGCTGTAGGTAGTGTCAGATATCATTAAATATAAATAAGTGCATCTTTGAGACACCATTTGGAATACTATTGGGACACATAGTGTGCAAACAAGGCTTGCTAGTATATCCTACCAAAATTGCAGTAATTGTTAATTTACCACCACCAAAATCAGTGCACCAGTTGAGAGCAACATTGGGCCACACGGGATACTTCGGGAAATTCATAAAAGGGTATGCACAGATCATTGGGCCAATGGAGAAAATTTTGAAGAAAGATACTAAATTTCAGTGGAATGAGTATTTTCAACAAGGGTTGGATACCTTGAAAGAGAAGATGGTGACAACACCTATTCTAGTATTTCCATATCGGGTGAAAACATTCCATGTGCATGTAGATGCATCATCCATAGCACTTGAAGCTATTCTGGCACAGCCAGGAGTAGGAGAATTAGACCATCCTATAGAATTTGCAAGTAGAAACCTGTCAAAGTCAAAATAGAATTACAATACTATAGAAAGAGAAGGTCTAGCAATGATATATGCACTGCAGAAGTTCAAACACTATTTACTTAGAAAAAATTTTAAGGTGTTCATAGATCATTCATCCCTCAAATACCTAGTCAACAAGCCAATGTTGTGGGGGAGGATCTGTAGATGGTTATTGTTGTTTCAAGAATTTGAATTTGAAGTGATAGTCAAACCAGGGAAGTTGAACACGGGACTGGATCACTTGTCAAGGATCACCAATGGAGAGGAGCCTACAAACTTAGAGGATAACTTCCCTGATGCACAGTTATTTTCATTCCAAGTAGCTGATGAATATTTTGTTGACATCATTGAGTACTTAAGTACAAGGACTGTGCCACAAGAATTCAACACTGCGCAGAAGAAAAATCTGGTAGTCAGAGCTGCAGACTATCAATTGATTATAGGACACTTATACAATATGGGTGCAGACAGCATCTTAATAAGATGTGTACGAGAACATGAAAGGCCTAGGATTTTAGCAGAGGCTCATGAGGGAATAGTTGGAGGAAATTATGCAGGAAAATATACCGCGCAGAAGGTATTGCACGTAGGACTATGTTGGTCGACCATTCACAGAGATGCAAAGGACTACTGCCAGAGATGTGATGTATGTCAAAGGGTTGGAAAACCTAATATATGGGATGAGATGCCCCTAAGACCACAAGTAACCTTGCAAGTATTCGAAAAATGGGAAATATACTTTGTGGGACCAATTAATCCACCAGCAAAGAGGTTAGGAGAAAAGTATATCATTACTGCGACAGAGTACTTAACGAGATGGGTAGAAGCAAAACTAGTAAAATATTATAGCGCAGAGACATCAGCACACTTCATGTTTGAGAAATTCATCACTAGATTTGGATGCCCATGGATTTTGATGAGTGACCAAGGCACTCACTTCATCAATAGTACCATGGGGCTATGACTGAGGAGTTTGAATTCTATCATCAAAAGAGTACACCTTATCACCCTCGAGGAAATGGGATAGTGGAAGCCTTTAATAAGATCCTAGAGAATGCATTGACAAAAATCTTCAATGTAAACAGAGATGATTGGGACTTGAAGATGCCAAAAGTATTATGGGCATACAGGAATACATGTAAAACGTTGACATGACAGACACCATTCAGGTTGGTGTATGGACAAGAAGAAATGGTGCCATTATAATTATTGGTACCTAGTCTACGCATAGCAGCAATCACCAACATGACAAAGTGAGGCACAGTACAAGAAAGGCTAAGTCAATTGATGGAGATAGAAGAAGATAGGATTCTAGCAGTATTTCACTAAGAAGTACAGAAAGCAAGGGACAAATCTTGGCATGACAAACATATTAAAAGGAAGAGTTTCAAGGAAGGAGACCTAGTCTTGGTGTACCACAGTAAATTTCTTTATCATCCAAGAAAATTCAAAATGCATTGGTTGGGACCATATCAAGTGAAGACTGTCACAGATGGGGGAGTTGTATAGTTGAAATATTTAGGAGGTACAGAACTCAGAGGAATGATCAATGGGTTTCGAACGAAACTGTATAGGGACAGTCGATATCCTAGTACTTAGAAAGTTACTGCCCAGTAAGAAGATATGTATATAGTATATTAGAGTAGAAGGAAGGGAGAGAAAATGAGAAAAATAAATAAAAAGAAGGAAATCCATAAAAAGTAAAAAGGGGGTAAAAATAAAAATAGATCGATGCACATGGAGGGTTTTGATAGAATAGAACTGATAGAACAAAACAATGCGCTGCAAGAAAACCAGCGTTTGAAAACACTGCGCGCAGAAGAGCAGTTAACAGGTAGAAAGGTACAACATGCAAGAAACACAACAAAAGGTGAATAAGTGACAATTGTTAGTGCGACACATCTATCACTTCTTCATCCTGCTATAAATTCAGAAAAGGGGGGGAAACCAACCCATTGTGTTATTTTCTAAGGAGTAGAATGCAAAGCTGAGTGGAAGAGCGAAAGAGTGTGAATTTGTGCTACTATCTATGGATTTGGAATCTTGTAGTTCGAATTTCCTCTCCATGTCACAACCAAGGGTTGGAGTGCCGAGAAAAACTAGATGAAACACATGGAGTAGCACTCAGGTGCCACAAACTAGAGCCGATGAGATGCCCACAGTGGTGTATGTGGAAAAACTCCACACACTGAAGTACGAGCCGGCCACATTGCATGTGGAGGAAGATCAGGAACCCACATAGGAAGTCGATCAATTGAGAGAGGACATCGAACAGATGGAATATGACACATCCAGGGGGAAAGGGCCACACCAAGAAGAATAGGTCACGGTTTCGATGCAGCAGGACCTGGAACCCAAATCACAACAGAGAACAAAGAACCAATACACATCATCATTTGGGGTATCATCCCCGCAAGGGAGAAAGAAGGTGCGAGAAGAAAGCAGTGTGTCGAGAGTACAATGCACATAGGCAAAACTAGCTATAGTGATGTTGAAAATCCCTGAAGGAGTGAAGGTCGATGACGATATGGTAGGAGGGATTGAGGGTCTTAAATATTTTGACCATGATGTATCTGACGCCATAAATTTCACATATTTTGTAGCACAAATCTACCTGGAGAGCAGGGGAGAAGGCCCATTAGGTGTGCCACTGTTGGAGTTTACACAGTGGATCCTAGGTTTGTACAACACAGGCATCATGAACTTACTAGACATATCGCACTTTGGGCACAAGAAACACATAAATGGATGTGTCAAACAGTTGTTAGCGAAATTGAACAGAGGCATATTTTGGATTTATAGGCCATTGCCTATCAACGTCGATCTCATCGCAGCAATTACAGGGCTACCCATAGATGGGGAGAATCCAAAATAGTACCTAGATGACAAGACTAAGGTGAATGCAATTTCAGATGAGACTAAAACAAACTATGGTGCAGAGAGGGGTAATAGAGGTATCAGGATCAGCGACATCAATGATCCTGCGACATGATTTGAAACAATATTTCTAGGTTGAAAATTAATGCGCAAGTGCCGAAAAGAAGAAGTGCTCTTAAGAGTAGTAGCAGTTGTGGCACAGTGTGCAAAGGGGAGCTCGATGAGTTGGGCCCCTTATCTACTGAACTTGTTCTTTGAAGACTGCAAGGACATGCAATACTAGGGCTCTGAGTTCCATTATTCATGGTTACTCATCCTCATTGCACTTATGGGGTGGTAGGAACCCATAGACAGCATGTTCCTGGCAAGGATAGGAAAATGTGGTGCAGTGCACTACACATCCCTTCACATTACAACAAACAGGAACAAACAGCAAGAGCAAATAAAATATGACATAGGGCCAAGAAGTGGGCAGCAGTCCCATACAAAAGAAAGCCAGAATGAAGAAAAAATCCCAATGTGGCTCTACACAGGGACCACCGCACACAGGGTAGACAACAAGAGAAACAACAGAACAAGTGTGCCCGGAGGAAAGGCGGACGGAGACACAAGAAGTCTCAATGGAAGAAGAAGATGGGTAGGATACAAGTAAGGATACATATATTCCAGAAGCATTTGAACCACCATAGCCCCAAAGGAAGAGAACATGGGAGCAACCAAGTGGTTCTAGAAAGAAGGCCAAGGCCCACAGGAAGCCCATGGAAAAATCATTGACGGAAGACGACGTGGAGTTGATAGCCATGACAGTAGAGGATCGGTTGTCAGACATATGGGAGAATTTCAAGAACCACAGAACTTCAATTTTGGAGCAAATCCAAGAGGTGAAAATTGCGTTGGATAATTTAAGGTCATAACAGAGCAATAACAACAAAAGACAACAGCACCAACGAAACAAGGGGTACTGGTGGGCGAGATAGTGCATATCACGGTGTAAGGAAGCGTAAACTTCAGGATTACTCCTGACATGATGTTCATGGATGAGGAGACAACATAGAGGCCACTGAAAGAGATTGAGATGTTGGACTTGGCTCTGCCCAAGATTCCAACTAAAGCACTCTATAAATTACAAGTGAGTGTCGCATAGGAAATTCAATCCAGAGCAAGATCTGACGTGAAAAAATTATAGTTGGTGCAGGAAGACAACACCTCACTAAAGGAGGCACTTAGCTAAGAAGGGAAAGATAAGAAGACGGTGCAACAGAAGGTGGATGAGACGGAAAACCAGATCCACACAGTATTCCAAGCCATCTCATACAGCGAAAGAATACAAGGAGTGTCAACGCAGGAGAAAATGAAGAAGATAGCGCAGACAATGAAACACTACAAGGACCATATCAAAGAGCTGGAGGAGTGCGCAGTTCCCACAACTCCTACAGAAATCATAGCACAAAGAGAACAGGACACCATATCTTCTGCAGAGAACATCGCGCAGAATATACACAGGATGATAGAATTGTTGGAAAAGAGCGCCCAACTATGGACATGGATTCTAGAGGATGGAAGCTTACAAGAGATACAAGGAAAGGAGGAAAAACTACACACAACCATGGCAGACATCAAATAGTGATAAAGAACAATGTCACTGCCAGGAAAGATCAAAACTGTCGCGGAGATGAAAACTTTACAAGCATAGGAAAAGGCAATACAAGCGCAGAAGATGACGTGACAGGCTTAACTGGAGCCCCTGCAATAAAAGGAAGAATAGTTGGTTGTCGAGATCGACATAGTAAAATTGAGTGTAGAGTGCCTTGTCATGGAAGGAGGAGAGTTGCTATAAAACCCAGTCACCACGCAACTCATGGAAGATATGGCCAAAAGGAGCAGCCAGGCTCAGGCATAGTGCTAGAGAATCACCAAAATGTATGACGAATTGGCACAAGCAATGACAGACACTAGAGTTACAAAGTGACTTAGGATGAGTCACAATGTCTATGTTGGAGGCATATTGGGCGCAGGCCCAATTTTGAGAAAAAATAGTACGTGTAAGGAAGACATGCATGTAGGAAAAGTAGCACGTGTAAGGCAAACACGCATGCAGAAAAGGTAGCACCTGCAAGATAGACGTGCATGCAGAAGAGGAAATCATGTGAGGTGTCATGCAAGAATACCTAGCCATAATAGGGTTAGATTTTTGGTAAGAAGATGTAATGGTTGATAAGCCAAAAACATGTATAATTAGGTACCTAGGAGGTCTAGGTCGAGGTTTGAACATTGTTCAGTAGTTCTCGATTCTTAATGCTCAGGTTTCATGAGAAAGGACCATAATGATTGTAAATCCAATATGTTTTGTAAGTTGTTGAGATAAGGAGGGGAAATAGGGTAGATATTTTGGGTTAGATCACAGGCTGAGGGGCCTGGTGTGTTCTAGTTCGCCTCACTGTAGATCTCGACCCATTTGATGGAGAGTTGTAATGTGCGCGGCACTGTATTTTTGGAAACAAAATAATAAAAGAGAAGAGCATCCAAATATTTGTGGACGTAGCCCAAGAGTGGTGAACCATGGTAGATCATGTGTTATGTGATTGAATATTTTGTATTTCCTTTACTGTCAATGATTAGATGTTAGAAAAATGTGTGAATGACTTAGTTAGATCTGTTATTTTACATGCATGAATTAGAATGACATAATGTTCAATATAAGCGGGATGTTAGAGTAACAAATGAAGATCGCATATTTTAATCGCATATTCCCACTCATTCCCAAGCTGCAAGCACTTGAGCATTGCAGCCACCAATAGAATTATCTCGGGTGAGACTGCGCAGTGCACTCTGTGTACTACGTTGCCTTTTGGTTTACTAGAGGGGCCGATAGTTTTAAAGCGGGTTTGGTGGAATCCATGGTAGATCTGAACGTGGGTTAGCCCAAGAATGGTAGCAAGAGAAAAGTAATCAACAATCTACTTCTAGATAGGTGTCTTTCAAAAAAATTTAGCAAGTGGAAGATTATAGAGAAAAAGATAGTAACATATGTCTTTCTCCTAGGGTTTCAGGCAAACAACTTCATAATATTTGACATGAAACAAGTAAATTCACCATAATCATTCATTCACAATAAAGAAATGCAGATTTTCTACTTACTTCACCAAGAATAATCAAGCATAAACCCTAGCTAAAGATCCTCCACGTGAAAATTTTCCAAAATACACCAAGATTTTCCTCCTCCAAGAAGTACGCACCACTATATTTCATCCAATAACCCTTAAAGAGGGTTGAATTTCAGACCACCACTTGTGTGATGAGTGAATGATGAAAAAATGAGAGTTTTGTCTCTCTATTTATACAATAATTATGACCTTTAATTAATTTGAGGTCATCAAAAGGCCGACATGGACAAATTACATGAAAAATCTAGTTTTTACAAAAATTCAAATAATTAAACCCTAAAATCATTTTTAGAGGTGATTTCATGCCCTTCAAGGGTGACGTTGAGCCTCCTGGGTGAAATGTTGGGCCTCATCTGCAAAACTTTAGGCCTTCCAAGCCCCTAGATGATGCCACATGTGCCAATTAGCATAGAAATGTCTCCAAAATGTCAATCCTGAAGCTGGCTAGTGACGTCTAGGGTCACAATGGTGGCGTCATGGGCCTCCCAAGGCCAACGTCTAGGTGGAAGAGAAAGATCCCACTGGGTCTAGGTCTGTCAAATTGTCTCCGATCAAACGTCCTTCCTTTTTCCTGGTGCAATTCTCTGACATCTCTCTGCCCCTGGCTAGGGTCACAGCATCCATCTATGGGCTTTCAGCCCCATGAAGGTCCAAGCTAATCATCTCCCCATATGTACCTTTCCATTAGACATGGTCCTCTAGCAACAACAAGTACACCCTCCATGGGATCATAAGTCACAGGGATCATAGCAACGTCAATCACATACAATAATCAAATTACCCAAACATGTGCATCAAACCCCCCTTTACCCAGAAAAATGTCAAAACGTTATGCATTTTAACAAGTCAGGTTTGGAGAGGGTCTCAGGATGTCCTATTGGGATAATCCCCCTCAAATTTGGGGTGTTTCCCCGGTAAATACCAATCTAGGTCATGTAAGTGTGTGAAATGGTGTAGGGGAAATTTTTGGGCAAAGGGTGCAGTGATAACAGGGAAATGTAGGTCTTGCCTGTGGGTGCCTCTATAGAGGGAGAGTAGCACCTTGTCATGGATTCCATTGTTTCCTATCCCATTCAATGTATTTTATTCTTTATCTTATTTCTTTTTCTTTTCAAGGGAAGAGTTGGGGGACACTATCCTGGTGTGGTGACCAGTGGTGACAACGTTACCCACAAGCACTTCACAAAAATGAGAAGGTTGGCTCATGATGAGACCCCTTTTCTCTTGGCTATGACACAAACAGCCACTACCCTTCTTTGGTGACCAAATAGATGGTAGTGTCATACCGCTACATTCCCATGGACCTAATAGGTCGGCTCATGATGAGACCTCCCATCCACCAACTAGACCTTAAGTTTTTTTTATCTTAAGGGTCCCATTTTCTTATTGAGAAGATTTTTATTGCTTTCTCGGGAATCCCTAGGTGAAGCATCTCAAAGGTTTTATTTTGTCTTTTAACTCTTGCCAGCTACTTTTACCCTCTTGGCCTTTATCCCCTTCTTCCCACAAGGCAAGGTACAACCCTTCCTACTGTGGAAAACCCAATTCCTAAACCAAGGTAGGGGAATATGAGAGGATCAATGATGAAAAGTGGTAAGTATGGAATGTATGGATGATGACCTTTCATAGACCCACCTAGTGGCAACTAATCCTAAAGGGAACCAGCTTACTAGGGAATTATGTCACCCCCCAAAGTATGGACAAGTTAAAGAGCATAATTTCCAAGCAAACGTTATGAAATGAAGGAGAGTTTAGTGCAACATATTCAAATGCTTCAAAAATCAGAGTGGCACATACCATGATACCTGGACTCATTACCTCATGGATCAAGACCCACCGCCACTTCAAGACCATAATTGTGGGATGGATGTTCTTGCTACTGATAGATAGGATGCACTGAAGAAAATATGGACCCTCCAGGGCCAAGCTCAAGTATTTGGGCTCTTGGTACTCCATGTCTAGGACTTGTGGGCCTCAAGACATGATCTCATTAGTTATCCCTAGGATAGGGGATAACACATCCCAAGACGTTTCTCCCTAATTTCGACCCGAACAAAAAGGATTCATCTGAGGACCACATCAAAAAAATTATGCTTGTTGTTAGATTACTGAATGTAGAACGCAAAGATGTTTTATGTAGGCTCTTTCCTTATGCTTTTTAAGGAAAATTATCCACCTGGTATTTTTCATTACCTCAAGCCTCTATTACCAGTTGGAACACTTTTGAGACTATGTTTATTGAAAAAATTTGTGAAGATAAGTCTCCAGCAACTTTTGTGTTATACCTCTCTAGAATTAAAATGGAAGCTAAGGAGAAAGTAAAATATTTTAACCAACGATTTCTTACTCTGATAAAAAAAATTTATCTTGCTTCCAAACCTACTCACAATGTATTAGTTGACTTATACACCTCATCTCTACCAGTTTCCATGGAGATGTTTGTGAAAATAGAAGAAAATACTACCCTAGAAGACACGTTTAAAGAAGCTATTAAATTTCATAAGGATATGTTAATATTGAAAGGTGACCCAGGAGTCGAGCCTCACAAAGAAAAATCTAACACCAAAATCAAAGTGACATTCACAAAACCTCTGGAAGATTCTAAAGATAAATACTCCCTAGATATGGAAAGTCTCTAGAGAATTATAAAGAAATTCTCCAAAAATATCAATGACATCAAGAAAAATGTAAGATAGGGCTCCTCTAACCCAAATAAATTCTTCACATACCCTATGAAGAAGCCCACTCTTCCTACAAACAAAAATACTTTCCTACCGAAGGGATTCATATGTAGGAATTCCTCAAAGCATTTAAAATATGGGCCTCCAAGGAGCAGGCATCGTCTGGCCAACGAAGAGAAAAAGAAAGCGAGGAATAATCTAATAAGACATACCAATCTAAATATTATGGAGAAACCCCAACCCAAGGAGTGAATTATTTTTGGGATATTTCTTGTGACTTGTCTGGTGATGAAGAGGATGAAGTAGAAGAAGTCCACCTTTCACAGAATGTTGTCACCATGAGGAGTAAAGTAAAAAAATGCTTCTTCAAAACTTGCTTCTAATTAAAAACATACCAACACATCAGTTACTCCTCATATCACATCCCACTACCAAGCAGTCTTCTCATTCCCCTGCTACCTCTAAGTTGGAATATGACTTTCTTGAAGACCTTAAAAGAACCAAAGCTAATATGTTGTTATAATTTTATCAGAGTTTATCTTTTGATTAAATAAGTTCTTATGTTAAAAGGTTTTCTTCATATGTATGCTAGTATTGTTTGATGTGAGTGGTAGACATTTTCATTTTCTTACTAAAGTCTTCCATCTATCAATTTTACTCTTTAAAACCCTGATCTAAGTTAGCCAAGACCTCATTTGTTGATACATATTTTCTGGAACCTTCTATGATTTTCGTTTTTCTGACTAAGTTTTGATCCATTTTACATCATCATAAAAACTTATCTTTGAACCTACTTATGGGTGTTAAGATTACACTTTAGCAATCAAAGTGTGACTTTCAATGCTAACATTATTGGTTTCGTTGTCAGGGAATGTATTGAAAACATTTCCCTGGGATTGAACGACAAAGAAAATATTGATTCAGAGGGTGCACAGTAATCAGTAAATTGAAGACTGCAGATTGCACCTGGTGACTCCATTGTTTCATTTGTGGCTCCTAAAGGTATACACATGAGGTATACTCCACATTTTCCTCTGGCTACACCTGAAGCTGACCCCTAGAATATCACCAAGAAAGGAAAATATTCTCCATAAATATTTTCAACTATTGTTTCAAGTACTACTGGAAACTTTCCTGATTCTACTTTAAAAACACCAGTAGTTGTATCTAGTGTTCCTCCTTTACCTTTTGATGAAACTCCTGAAAAGTTAAATCTTGGATATTTCCCTGTGGAGTATTTCTCTTTTTCCCCCCAATTGAAAGAAG
>JASDQU010373536.1:63607-76515 GCA_032191745.1 Picea mariana
TCCTCCCTTTTACACCTCATTGAATATTCATGATAAAATTATGCATAATTGCTTGATGGACTCAGGTGCATCTCATAACTTAATGCCTAAAACTGCCATGGATGAGTTGGGTCTTGAAATTACCAAAACATAGCTTGATATATACTATTTTGACTCCAGGAAGGTGAAATTCCTTGGACTAATTAAAGACCTGGTTGTCAACCTATTTCAATTGCCCATGAAGAGTGTGGTCATGGATATTGTAGTGGTCGATTTTCCCCCTAAGTTTGGGATGTTATTGTCAAGGTCTTGGATTAAGATATTGGGGGGGGAATTGTAGATGGATATCTCATACTCCACTATTCATGTGTTTGGAGCTGAGAACAGAAGACTATACAGAGAAGCACAGCTAGCTTACATTATTAGTGATGAAGCTAATCCCACAAACCATCATTTTTATGCAGTTGACACTCATTTGGGATCCAGTATTTTTCAACTTACTGAATTTCCCCAGACACCCTTGGAAATCAGAAAACAACCTCTAACAATATGTGATACACCTCCTCAAGGTACCCAAGTTTGGAAGATGTATTTTAATGGGGCCTCTTCTAAAGAAAGTGTTGGTGTTGGAGTGTTTTTTATTTCTCCTTCTCAAGAAGTCATATCCTTGTCTTACAAGTTGGATTTTGAAACTACAAATAATGTTGCAGAGTATGAGGCTCTAGTTTTTGGGTTGAGGGTAGCTAAAGATATGAAAATTGAGGAGTTATTAGTTTTCGGGGATGCAGAATTGATTGTGCATCAAGTAAGAAATTTGTATCAAGCAAAGCATCCAAGGTTGAGGTATTATATAAATGAGGTATGGGATCTTGCGATAATCTTTTCCTAGCTTTTAACATCTCCTTTGTTCCTAGAGAAGAGAATGCTATGGTTGATTCTTTGGTTTCTTTTGCTAGTAATTTCAAAATCCCATTACCCCCAAAACTCAAGTATGATGTAGAAGTGAAGTATAGGCCCTCTATACCTAAAAATGTCAAACATGGGAAGGCTTTTGAGGATGATCTCGAGATTAAGAGATTTTTGAAAACTATGGAATATTTTTCTACTCTTCACATTGATCGAGATCAAGATACTAAGAAAAACCCTCATGCTAACATTTTCCTTAACAAAATTGCAGACCACGAGATTGTTCAATTGCATAGTAACCATATTCCCAAAGGATTGGTCCCTTTGGAGAGACTGTTTGATAGAAATGATGTGGCTTTGAAGGTTAAGGGCTCAAATGAAGAAGCTGATGTGACAGAATTCAATCTAGGTACTGATAAAAACCCCAAGTATGTCAATTTGTCTAGCAGTCTATCAGAGGAACAAAGATCTGAATATGTGAAATTTTTAAAAGATTTTTCTGATGTATTTTCTTGGAAATATGAGGGCCTACAAACTTATGATACAAGCATCATTGAAAACAAAATTCCTTTGAAAGATGATACCAAACCATTCAGGAAGAAACTAAGACAGATTAACCCCATGTTGTTGCCTATTATGGAAAAGGAAGACAAAAAAATTCTTGATGCTAAGATCATCATACCTTTGAGGTATTCTGAGTGGGTGGCTAATCTAGTCCGTGTGAGGAAAAAGAATGGTGAAATCAGACTTTGTGTTGTTTTTAGAAATCTAAACAGGAGTTCCAAGAAAGATAATTATCCCTTGCCTAAGATGGAACTTATTTTGCAAAGGGTGACTCGTTCAACAAGGATGTCCATGATTGATGGCTTCTAAGGCTACAATCAGATCTATGTTTTACCTTAAGATAGAGAGAAAATAGCTTTCACTACTCCTTGGGGAACATCCGTGTATTCCAAGATGTCTTTTGGTCTCATGAATGCAGGAGAAACCTTCTAGCACGCAATGGATATCGCCTTCATTGGAAAAAAGTACAAATTTGTGGTCATCTATCTGGATGACATTACAGTGTTCTCAAGATCTGATAACGAGCATTATCATCATTTGAAGAAATTTTTCCTGAAATGTAGAAAGTTTGGGTTGTCACTCAATCCCAAGAAGTTTGTGTTTTCTATGAAAGAAGGTAAGTTGTTGGGGCACATTGTCTCAGCAGAGAGGGTAAGGATTGATCCAAGTAGAGTAGAGGCCATCAAGACTCTATCTCTCCCTAGGTCCAAGAAAGAGATTCATTCTTTCTTGGTTAAAATAAACTTTTTGAGAAGATTCATTTCTAATTTTTCCGAATTGGTTAAGTTTATCACATCCATGCTAAGAAATGGAAATGAGGTAAAGTGGACACTTGAAGCTCGAAATTATTTTGATCAAATCAAACAAGCACTGACTAAGATACATATTCTTATCAACCCTGACTATTCAAAAGAATTTTATATATTTTATTTTTTCTCAAATGACACATTGGTTGTTGTTCTTCTTCAGAAAAACCCAGATGGGATGGAGCAGCCCATTTCTTTCTTCAGCGTGGCACTAAGGGATTCAGAGGTTAGGTATGATATTATGGAGAAGTAGGCTTATGCTTTAGTTAAATCCCTCAAAGCCTTCAAGGTATATATTTTTCGTTCCATAATTATTGCCTATGTCCCATCAGCTTCTGTGAAAGAAATATTAATCCATCCTGACATAGATGGAAAGAGGAGTAAGTGGAATGCCAAAATTTTGGAGTTTGACCTCGAAATGAATTCTACTAAGTTGGTGAAAGGGAAATGTTTAGATAGGTTTTTAGTTGAATCAAACTGTAAAGCACTTGGGGTTAATTTCATGAATGCAGATTACGTATATCAACAGACCGATATTGCTAGCAGTAGCTCACAAATCAGTCCCAAAATGACAGAGTGTAATTGGTACAAGGACCTTATACATTTCTTGCAGAAATTGTGGCCCCTAGATGGACTTAACAAGACTAAGGTGAGATATTTAAAACTCAAAGCAATCAGATAATTCATCGTTGATCATGTTTTGTATTGGAATGATCTTGTTGGGTTTCTTCTAATATGCTTAGACCCAAATGAGGCAATGCAAACCATGTCTGAATTTCATGATAACATGTGTGGAGGCCATCATTTTTGGAGGACTAGAGCATATAAAATACTCAAAGATGAGTGATTTTGGCCTAGTCTATTCATTGATGTATGTGCAATGATCAGGGCCTGTGATAAATGTCATAAATTCTCAGGAAAGCAGCAGCTAAAATCTCTACCTCTGAAACCCATAATGGCATCTGGTCCTTTCCAACAATGGGGATTAGATTTCATTGGATAAATCCATCCAGCTTCAAGTGGACATCATCATTGGATATTGATTGCCACTGATTATTTCACCAATTGGGTAAAAGCCATTCCTACAAGAAATGCAAAACATAAGGTAGTTATTGGCTTCCTGGAAGACCTTTTGTCAAGGTTTGGATTTCCTAACAAGATTATGACTGATAATACTACAGCTTTTAAAGTTGAACCCCTGGTCAAGTTTTGTGAAAAGTTTGGAATCCAAATTATTCATTCTACTCCTTATTACCCTCAAGGTAATGGCTCGACAGAGTCCTCTAACAAAATTTTAGTAAATATCGTCAAAAAAATGTTGGAGGATAACAAAAAATCTTGGGATTCAAAGCTGGAATTTTCTCTCTGGGTAGATAGAGTAACCACCAAGAGATCAATTGGTACTACCCCATTTTAGTTGGTCTATGGAACTGAGGTTATATTTCCTTCTCAACTTGCATTACATGTGGCAAAGTTTTTGCAAGATCAACAAGGAGAGCCAGATGATATGATTAGGAGGATGCATCAGCTAGTGGAAGTACAACAGACCAGGGAGTAGTTCCTTGGTATCAGCAGAAGATCAAGCAAGATTTTCACAAGAAAGTAAACAAAGAATATTTACATTTGGGAGACCTGGTGCTCAAATGGGATGCACAAAGGCAATACAAGGGAAAACATGGTAAATTTGAAGCCTTGTGGATTGGTCATTTCAAGATTTCTGAAGTTTTTCAAAATAACACTTATAAATTGCAGAACTTGGAAGACTCTGAACTTTCTCGTGGCCCAGTTAATGGGCATTTTCTGAAAAAATGTTTTTCCTAAAGCCATGAGTGGCTTTCCCTTCCATTGTAAATATAATTTTTAGTTTGTTTTGTTTCTTTTGAATAATGACCCCATAGCCCTTGGATAAGAAACTGAAATTGCTTGTTCTTGGCAGCTCACAGGGAGCATGCCATCCCCTGTGGAGCCAATGTTATCACATAGATTTTCAAGGGTCAATTAAATCTGTAGTTTGATTTTGAGTCATATTTTTACCTTAGGTTATAAGTTTTATGTCCCTTTCCCATAGCCTTTTTTCATTTTTTTGGTATGAATAAGTTATGATTTTTTTGGTTTTGGTCTGAAGAGTCATTGAGTCACATCTTTTAAAAATTCGTCATCATTACCCTGACATGTCACTTTCCCCATGTTGTATGCTGACCCATCGTCTTGTCACTTTTCTCGTTAAAATGTCAAATCTATTATGAGTTGTACACTACCAACTCACTAGGAGAGTTCACAACGCTTTCAAAGTACATATTGCATTTATAGTCATCATTGCTCTTAAGGGGTCATGTCAATTGGAGATCTCCTTGATTTCAGAGTTGATTTTTTAAATCAATATCCAAGGATTATTGGTATGATGTTTTAACCATTTTCTCCAAGCGTGAAAATCATCCTCCAGCTTGGCATTATGAACTTGTGTTACAGATAGGCGTTGTGCACTTCGCTGCGAACTGGTTGCAGGGGATGAGTTGGCGATTACACCACTTGTAGGCGCTCCTATGAAAATATGAAGATATCAACCTTCAGCTCCATGCTACCAGGTACTCTATGAGATTTTACACCTTTTTTTAAGGTCTGGAAAGGGGTTAATG
Source organism: Picea mariana (assembly GCA_032191745.1). Taxonomy (NCBI): domain Eukaryota; kingdom Viridiplantae; phylum Streptophyta; class Pinopsida; order Pinales; family Pinaceae; genus Picea; species Picea mariana. The sequence goes on from JASDQU010373536.1 coordinate 68,499, forward strand.
GTTGTTCCTCTTTGTGTCATTGTGAACTGATGGATGGCGTTGCGAACTATCTCACCAATCTGTAAATAAGCTCCAGAACCCTCTCCTCTCGCTTTGTATCTTATCCATTGAATCCATAAGCATCCATGGGCTTGGTTTACCTTATATATTAATCCTTGGCCTCTATATCGTTCATCCCACACAACTTTTCCAAAACCCTTTCCCTGGTGCTATGAACTCTGTGCAGATAGCCAGCATTGCGAACTCTTTGTTCCAGCACCCTTTGTAAAGTCGTCTTCACCAATTCATCATTTGTTCACACTCATTTTTGATCTGATANTTCATCCCACACAACTTTTCCAAAACCCTTTCCCTGGTGCTATGAACTCTGTGCAGATAGCCAGCATTGCGAACTCTTTGTTCCAGCACCCTTTGTAAAGTCGTCTTTCACCAATTCATCATTTGTTCACACTCATTTTTGATCTGATTATGAAGTTAAATCCAATGTTATCCATTTGAGTCTTACTTAGAAGCATTGTCACTATGAGAAGTCAGTTTGGCCTTTTCTCATTTTTTCCAGTGGTCATTTCCCATGCTTTTATGTTTTCACCTATGGGTAATTATTCAGTATTGTGACAAATCCTTCCCATCTAGTACTAATGGATAATCAGCAAAAGAAGGTTCACAAAGGAGGGGAAATTGTGAGGACAAAGCCTTATGATATGTAGCTATTTGTTGAGAAACCCTTGATCAAGGAGGTCTTCCAAAGAGTGGGTTGTATTAATTTATGTCAGAAAATGTAGAGGAGGCACTCAGAGGTGGCTAAAGAATTCGCACTGAAATTTGATGGAACTGATACCAAGGTTGGGATACCATAATTTGAGTTATCTGAGAGGACCATATCAGCAGCCACTGAGATACCTAGTATTGGGTAGAGATGGTTCAAGGCCATGACCCTGAATGCTACCTTTTCAAGGGAGTTCCTCAAACCAGAATACCAAGAAGACAATTTATGAAAGAGTGTGCCCAAAAACCATATGCTGGAGGGTTTTGGTAATATGTTGAAGATAATTCAAAGATATTTTACCTGTGAATGGATATTTAACATGATCTATCAATACCACATAAGGATACTACTACACTTCACAGGGAAAGATGTTATGAATCTTCCTTTCTACTTGCTTAGAAGTATAGGAAAAATGTCTGACAGGATTCAAGTTAAATCTAAGGCAATTGATACAAGTGTTTTTCATTCGGGACTAATAAAGATGTTTGTGATGAATGAATTAAGAAAGAGAAACATGGAATGGGAAGAATCCATTACTTCTTCAAACTTTCATCTTAACATTTCTCCTACCCCACAGTCTAAGGTACAAAGCCCTCTTCAGTTTGACAAGACTGTATAGTTGGGGATGAACAAGAAAAGGAAGAGCATCAGGTCTGTTAAAAATGATAAAACAACAAAGGAACATGAAGAAGAAGGAGTACCTTCTCAGTCTCCACAAAGAGAGGTTTCACATTTTCCATCTCCTAGTCCAATAGAGACTCCTTCAACTAGAGCCATGGGTTTGAGAGGAAGAAAGTTGTTGTTCTCTTCACCACCTGTTGCAGACAAAGTCAAAGATAGGAGACATGTTACTAGAGCATCATCAAAATAGGAAATCATTGTGAAGAAAGTTATAGTGGGAGCCACCATCTAGAGAAAGGGTAAAAGTGTACCTATTAAGGAGCCCTTTGAAATTGTAGATATAACTACTCCAAAAAATCCTACCTTTAAGAGGGTAAATAGACAACTTAAAGAGGCAAGGACTAAAATTGCTAAACTAAAAAGGTTGGAGTTGGTTGAACAGAAGAAGTTAAATGAACTTATGGAAATGTATCGTGGAACTCTTGACAAGGCCAAATTTATAGCTAAAAGGTTTTGACCTCTCCACAGGTAGCTTAGGAACTTGTACAGATAGAACATAGCCTACTAGAGTTAGATCAGAGGGATAAAGATGGAGTTGCAACCTTTCAGAGAGGAGATAACCAAGAAGAATATAGATATATTAGCTAAATATGCCACCAGGAGGAGCTCTCAAGTCAGAAAGTGAAGAAGATGAACACCTTGACTCATACCATTTTTTACAGTTTCCTATTTTTGTATTTTGCAAATTTGAAGACAGACATGTTTGATAAGTCAGGATTTAGTTTAGGATGTGTTAGCCTTCTTATGTCTTATATCAATACCATATGTTATTATAGCAATTGGTGACACTTGGGATAGTTTTGGAGTGTTTTGATACATCTTCAAATGAAAAGAGTAGCTACAGGAGAGTTCGCAGTGCCTAGCGCTGTGAACTGGCTGATACAGATTGGCGTTGTGAACTGTGTTGCAAACTCTTGATCTGGAGGTTTTGGAGGAATCAACAGTTTCCATATGGGTATATGAGTATATGACAGTTGTTGGAAATTCATTTGAAGGCTAGAGGCACCTGACAAAGAGATATGCGCTCAAAGTACACGCCATCAAGCACATTTAATATGATTAAGGAGGTTACCAGCATTAGCCTAGTTTTTAGCAGTTTGTTGCTTTTTTTTTAACAGGTGTAGTTACTCCACCTTTAGGTGTGGAATCCTATGCAAGAAGTGGAATTCGAATTTTAAAGTTGTCATTGACATCCTAGGCTATAAGATAGACATTGTAAATCATTGAGGGGTTCGAAGGATTGTAATGAGACTCATACTTTTGAAATTGTGAAGTTACAGAGCCATCTCTGGATTTTGTGTATCAAACCTGAAACTTTTTTATTAATAGAAATCAGTTCCCTTCCATTAGATTATTTATATATTACTCTGATTCTATTGTCATTTGAATTATTCATTTGATTTATTGTATCTGTCTTACAATGAAGGTTTTGTTGTGATGTTGTTATAATTTATCAAAGTTTATATTTTGATTAAAAAGTTCTTATGTCAAAAGGTTTTCCTCATATGTTTTCTAGTATTGTCTAATGTGAGTGGTAGACAATTTAATTTTCTCACTAAAGTATTCCATCTATCCATTTTACTCTTTAAAACCTTGATCTAACTTATTCAATACCTCATTTGTTGATACATATTTTCTGGAACCTTCTATGATTTTTGTTGTTCTGACTGAGTTTTGATCCATTTGAAATCATCATAAAAAATTATCATCATAAGTGTGACTTTCAGTGCTAACAAGTTGCATCTTGAAAGATCATGTAGGTAAGAAAACTCTCATATCATGTAGACTTGAATTCCAATGCACCAATAATATTTTTGAGTATGAGGCTCTTATTCAGGGATTAAGAAAAGTAGTAGATATGAAAATTGAATTAATAAAGTTGTTTGGAGACTCGAAAATTATAATCAGATAGGTAAGGAATACTATCCATTGCATTTCCATCCATTCAGAGCACTACCAACAAGAGGTATGGGATCTAATAAAAAAATAAAATCATTAATATCATCCATGTACCTCGTTCTCTTAATCGTGATGTAGATTTATTAGCAAATGTTGCATGTAAATTAATTCCATCTGAAGGTATGATGCCTGACACTTTTTGTGTCGAATTGTTATACATGCCATATGTACCTCATAATATTTTCAATTGGAGAGTCATCAATGATGACAACAAAATCATAACCTTCTTACACATGGAAGACACCTTTAATGACTCGGCCATTGACGAAGATCGTCACAATAGAAAATTGAATGATCAAGTTCCTTTAGGACGAAAGGTCAAAGAAAAAGGAGCTCAAAATAAAACTATTCCTAGACATGTGGTAAGACTCGAGAAGCTCTATGACCTATAGGACAAGTTCAAGAAGGTGACTAACTCCAAAACCAATAGTTCATATATGAAATTTGAAGTCATTAATTTGGGAACAAATGACCATCCCCAAAATATCAATCTTGGTATCAACTATTCTCCACAGGAAAAACATGCTTTCATTANTCTTACACATGGAAGACACCTTTAATGACTCGGCCATTGACGAATATCGTCACAATAGAAAATTGAATGATCAAGTTCCTTCAGGATGAAAGGTCAAAGAAAAAGGAGCTCAAAATAAAACTATTCCTAGACATGTGGTAAGACTCGAGAAGCTCTATGACCTATAGGACAAGTTCAAGAAGGTGACTAACTCCAAAACCAATAGTTCATATATGAAATTTGAATTCATTAATTTGGGAACAAATGACCATCCCCAAAATATCAATCTTGGTATCAACTATTCTCCACAGGAAAAACATGCTTTCATTAAATTGTTCAAAGAATACAAGGATGTTTTTTCCTTAACATACGATGATTTCAAGACCTTTGATACTAGGATTATACAACATGTTATTCCAATGAAGCCCCAAGAAAATCCCTTCCAACAAAAGATGAGGAAAATACATCATAACCTAGATCCTCCATTGAAGAAGGAATTGAATAAACTCATGGCTGCCAAAACTATTTTTTCTGTCAGACATACCTAATGTATTACCAACTTGGTCCTTGTTAGGAAGAAGGATGGAGATAGCAAGCTCTATGTTGATTTCAGAAATTTAAATAAATCCCCAGAAAAGGACAATTACCTTATACCTCCAATGGAACAGATATTGCAATGTCTTTCAGGATCTAAGATGTTATCTCTCTTGGATGGCTTCTCAACATACAACCAAGTTATGGTTTCCCACAATGATCAACTAAAATCAACATTCAGAACTAAGTGAGGAACCTATGTGTATAAAAGAATGCTCTTCGGATTGATTAATGCAAGGGGAAAATTCCAAAGTGTTATGGATGTAGCATTCAGGGGGATAATCGGAAAATTAGTAGTGGTATACCTAGATGATGTCATTGTATTCTCCAAAGATAAAAATACCACATGAATCATCTAAGGAAGATTTTATCTAGGTACAAAAAATATGGCATCTCCCTGAATCCTAATAATCCATCTTTGTGATGAATGAAGAAAAACTCTTGGGGTTCGTGGTCTCAAAATATGGAATAGAGATTGAGCCTGAGAGGACAGAAGTCATTGCTAAGATTTATTTTCCTCATAATAATAAATCTATGCAATCCTTTCTCTACAAGATTAATTTTGTAAGGAGGTTTGTCCTGAGTTTTGTAGATACTATCAAACTGCTCCAAGACATGATAAAAAAAAAAGGATGTTGAATTCAAATGGGGCCCCAAGGAAAGGGAATCATTCACGAAAATCCGGGAAGAAATAGTAAAGTCTCTAGCCCTACTAAGCCCCGATTTCAATCATAAATTCATCCCCCACACATGCACATTTGATATTGCATTTGTATTTGTACTCACTCAAAAGAACAAGGATAAGAATGAATTCCCCCTATCTTTTATGATATCAGGATTACAGGGAGTAGAGCCAGATTATCCTAAAGTTGATAAACAATCCTATGTTGTCTTCAAGGTAGTAAGACACTTCAGGCCTGACTTGATAAGGCTCGAACTAAGGTGATCGTTCCCTACCCCACGGTCATAAGCCTTCTAGTGAAAAATGACCTACGGAGAAAAGGACCAATTGGATTATAGCCTTGCAGGAATATGATTTGGAGATTAATCCCACAAATATTGAAAAAGGAAAAGGACTATGCAAGCTCGCAATGAACCTGGAAGGAGATACCAATTGTGATGAAGAATTATATGAAGAAGGGACTATGGTTGAAGAAAAAATGTGTTATGTCCATGTTACCTCTGATTCTTGGAATTATGAAATGAAATAATATCTAACATGTGGACATGCTCCCCACTACCCAAAACCAAAGAAACAAAAAATCCCATGGAATGAGGTCTTCCAAATATTAGTTGGTTGAAGAAAACATTTTGAGAAGGAATCATGATGATGTATTACTTCGATACCTAGAAAAGGATGATGCGGACATAGTACTATCAGAGCTGCATGATGGTCCTTTTGGAGGACACTTTGAAGGGGACATGACTACACACAAGATCCTCAAAATGGGTTATTGCTTGCCTACTTTGTTCAAGGACATGCAGGACTATGCTAGGAAGTATGACATATGCAAAAAGTAAGCTAGAAGGGAAAGGAGACCAACATTTCCACCACAACTTGTCATAGTTGATTATCCATTTCAACAATGGGGACTGGACATAATCGGAGAGATCAACCTCAATTCCTCCCATCTACACAAATACATCCTGACACCTACTGATTATTTTACTCTTTGGACAGAGGTTATCCCACTCAAGGTAGTAAACAAGGACCAAGTGATATTCTTCCTAAATTCTCACATAGTAACCAGGTTTTGTGTTGCTCAATCTTTGGTTTTTGACAATTCAAAATACTTTTCTTCATTAAAATTAATTCAATATGAATTGGAAAATAATATCAAGATGAAAAATGTAGCGAATTACTATCCTCGTGGAAATGGTCTAGCAGAATCTACTAGAAAAAATCTGATTAGTATTTTAAAGAAGATCGTTGTTGACCACCAATGAAACTAGCATCTAGCCTTACCTAATGCCCTTTGGGCTGATAGGATAACCTTGAAATCCTCCTTGGCGAATTCTCCCTTCTTCTTGGTATATGGTCAAGAAGTTATCTTGCTTACTCACATGTTCTTGCACTCCCTGCAGTTATCCCAATCTATCCAAGAAGAAAAACTCCCAATCATGCAACATTGAATAGACATCCTCCTCAAACTGGAAGAAAAGAGACAAGAAGATAAAACAAAGTTTTCTTGTCACTGAGAATTCGTGAATCGTTGGTTTGACATAAACTACGTCACTATTAAATAATTTCATGTAGGAGACCTAGTCCTGAGATGGGATAAGGCCAACGAAGCTAAACGTAAACATTCTAAGTTTTAGTAGTTATGGATTGGCCCATATCTAATTCATGAAGTAATTGGCCCGAAAACATTCAAATTGAAAACTCGAGAAGGGGAGATTCATGAACTACCCATTAACAACCAAGTTCTCAAACAATATTTTTCATAATAACCTAGAGTAATATCGACATGTACATAATAGTATCTATTTTCCCGCTTAGTTGAAATTTCTGTTATTTACGCTTTGTACAGTTTCATTTTCTTTTCTATATTTTACTATTTTTGAATAAGTATTGACCTATCTGATTGTCAAATATGTTTCACAAACTCCAGCTATGAAATACCTTATATGAAGTAGCTCATCTTGGTGATAAGGAACTAGGAATTCACCCCCTGCAAGTTGGATCTCGCTGAAAGTGTAAACCAAAGGAATACAGTGTACACCATTCAAGGTAGAAGGGGATGTTAGGGTCAAACGGAAAGAATTGGATGAAAAAGTCTTGTAAGCATGGTTAGAATTCTCAGGATAATCCTTGGAAGAATAAATCATAAACCCAAATGTTTATCGTAGTCTTCTCCTGATCATGGTGTTACTCTCACACAAGGTTTTAAGGGCTTACACAAATGCAGGGTATGAATATATAGGTACCTTTCTTGGTATTATTAGTTATCCTCGCCAAATTAACATTAAAATTACAACCCATCCATATCTTTGAGAAAATACCCACCAGGATTACATGTTTTGATAGGGCCAGCATATCAAAGCAACTCCCATACCACCCTGCTTCCTTGACAGCCATAATGCAAATTACAAAGATTTTTATCTAAATCTATAAAGGTGATATCAATGCAAAATTTTAAAAAAGTAGATAGCACTATAATATTGTGTCTGAAGTATAAGTAAACCCGTGGGCTATGGATGCTCGCTAGCAGTGGGGCCATGAATATATCATACTCAGAAAACTCGTCGGGTCTATGAACTCTCGTTGGCAACAAAGCAATTCTGGGAAAAGAGAGACAAGGAACAAACTTATCCCAATGTCAAAATACTAAAAATTTTGTGTGGTGTCATATTTTGCTAATAATTGAGCATGGGTGAACAAAATTTATGTCATACTTCCACTCACCGATAATTCCTGAAAAGGGACCTAAAAATTTCTTACTTTCTGCACTTATATTTCAAAAATAAACTTTGTAATGTGGAACCCATAATCTAGGTGCAAG
>JASDQU010373537.1:43736-54982 GCA_032191745.1 Picea mariana
TTTAGGGTAACCAAAAAGTAAGTGGTCAACAACCCTTACGTTTCCCCTTGACATTATCCAATTCAAATTTAACTTTAAAAAATGCACATAAGAAACCCTAATGTGACGTCAACCCTTTAGAGGGTGATGTTTTGACACTTTTTTGCAAGTCGTTGGAGTTGAGGATGGAAGTCGTTGGGCCTTATAGGGACTCCCTCTCATGTTCTAGGGTTTCCTCCTTCAATCCATGCCTTATTTCATTAAAATATGTCAAGCTTCCATCATCAATAACTCCACCACCAAACCCTAGCCCTAGGGTGACTTCAAGCTCCTCAAGTATGATGCTTTGGCCTCAAGAGAAAGACGTTGGGATAGAAATGGGTTAGGATAGATTCTTCATGGTGTATCTCAAAACTCCAAAGGCTACCATCATCATCTGGTGTGTGGGACATGGTATCCAACTTGTGGGATTTAAGCCCCAAGGAAGTTGAATCTAGGCTTTTTCTTCCAAATCTGTCCACCAACCAGGTCCTACAAATACTATGAATAAACCCTCCAAGGATCTCAATTTAAATGCATCATGATAAGTAAATCAAATCAATAAAAGAAACACCTAAGAATGTGCATCAAAAACCACCTTCATATCAAACTAAACAAGTGCTCAAAGACCCTATGTGATTTGCAAAATCCGGTTATGGGAGGGTTGACAAAGTGACCTATTAGGTGAATTGTACCTCAATTTTAGGTGTCTTTCCCAAGTAGACCCCTCTCCAAGTCATGTGGACAAAGTGAGATGAATGGGGGAAATAATGTTTGGCATGGGGTTCATGACATATAAGGGATCATAGTGTCTCATTTATGGGTGCCTTTATAGAGGGTGTGTTTCACCTTCATTTTCAGTGCAACCTATTTCCAATCTCATCTATTTCCTTTTGTTATTTTAAGATGTTTCTAGGTTCAAGCCAAGGTGGGGATTCTACCTAAACATGAAAAATACTTCCCAACTTGACTCTATCCTGATCACATTATGCTTCCCCAATTTTAATACAGTGTGTGTGGATTCTACGTAAGCATGAAAAACATTTCCCACACATGCTCCACCTTGGTTGGCATTTTGTATTAATTTTTTTTTAAGAGTCCCATCAATTTATTATGAGAGAAATTTTGATTTTCTTCAGGATCCCTGAGAAAGCATATAGAAGTTTCATGATTGGATTTTTTCTTTTTCTAGCTACAAGCATCTGGGCCCTCAGCCCCTTCTTCCCATGAAATGAGATACAATCCCTTCTTGGGTCAGTACACCCGAAAATCCCAAAATATAAGGATATGAAGGGATGAAGTGTGGAAAGTGGAAAGTATGGTTGGGAATGACATGATGTCCTTTCAAGGGGACCTCCCAGTAGAAAACCTATTCCAAAGTTTGAAAACTTACTAAGGTGCAATGTCAACCACCAAGGTGAAACAAGACAAAGAGCATATTTCTAAGGAGACGTTACATAATCAAAAGGATTTTTAAATGCGACAAACTCAAATGCCTCAAATATTGAAATGACACTCACCATAATTCTTGGCTTGTACCTCATGAAGCAATACCCAATGTCTTCCAGAGGTAAGATAATGTGGTGGATACCCTCATGATGAACCTGATATTTGTATTGGAGAAGCATTCCTCTATCTGTGCAAGTGGACACTTCTGGTCAAGTTGTCTCTCGGTACTGCATGTCTGCAACCTAAGGGCCTCAAGACATCATCTTCTTAGTTATCCCTAGGAATTGAGAATAACATATGGGTCCTACTTGGGGACATGTACTCATCGTAGAGTGCATGATAACTGAAATATCTCCTAGTGGACCTGTTCCTACACACATTGAAACAACAAAATCGTTAAGTGTAGGATGGCTCACTCATTCTTTCCCGTATAATCGAAAACCAAAAATGACAACTAATCTATAAAAAGAAAAAAAGAAAAAAAACATTTTTTCATATATATGATGAAAAGAGAAACATGTAAATCAATAATGCAAGTAGAGAAAAATGAAAGTCAAAAAATGAAATGCAACTAAACTACCATGATCAATAAATATTCAAATGCAAGAAATCAAAATGACCTACCTACTTACCTAGGGCTCTGAAAATTTCGGGTGAAGTTGTATAACCAGTGTAACCACCTACTCAACATTTCATCAAGATATATTCCCCTGTGCTTAATCATGTAGTACAACAAAGATAATTCGAGCATAAAATAGTCATAAGCATAAGTAAGCATGTAATTAATCATAGAAATAAATTCATGGAGATAGGTGGGAGGGAAAATGTCCTGCTGGAGAGAATGGCCACAAGCTTGATCAATCCATCTATGAATCGGGATACCATGTATAGACAACGACTCATATTCATCCTCACTTAAAATATCATTGCTCCCTAAAGGCTGAGAAAAGATAATAGATCCCAATAAAACCTTATGATTCCCCAAAGAAGAGGAAACATGATAAGGGATGACCTCAGTTCCTAAGAAGGAATCTTTTCTGACACCCAAAATATGTTTCTTCTTCATGTGCAAATATTTTCAAAGGGACCCAAGATGAAAACACTCATTCTCTATGGTGTGAGCCTTTTAATTCTCTGGAATGGTCATGTACTAGTATCCATATAAGTCTGAGGGCGAAGGTGGTTGAAATTTTTCATATAACAAATCTATGTCCCCAAAAGGATATGCATCACAACTCCCAAAGGATGACTGAAGATCACCCTAAGTATGTTGTGATAAGTCATCCTCGAATGGATGGAATAAATCTGTAATTATATCATTATCAGGTTTCCAAACATCTAAATCATACACGCATGAAAACCAGTCCTCTGAAGATGACAACTTAAACTCATTTTTTTGAGATCTACCTTCAACATCGTAGATAGGATGTCTATAAAAAATAATGCAACCCACACCCCATCTATGTCTCTCAACATGTATGAAATCATCAATATGTTGATCAACCATGTTAGAAGGGTCTTCCACAAGATCATTTGCATTACTTATTTTGATCATTTATTCATCTTCATGTGTAGGAGGAAGGTGAGAAGCAGGATAACTTCACCTTCATCAAGTGAGATAATGGACATCGATGTCTCATCCAGGTATTCATCATTGAGATATTCTTAACAACTTTTTTCATGGATCTATTCTTCCAGCACTTCTTCTGCAGTGGGTGGATGATAATATTCTTCAATTTGTCATTACTGACTTATTATCTCGTCATCCACTGAAAAACCATCTTTGTAAATAGTGTCTTTGAGCTCTTGGAAAGTATCTTGAAAATTATGAGTGGTCGACCGACAATGCCTGAGAAATTATTCAATGAGCTTTGTATAGGATGGGATAATTTTTGGATCACATGAGTGTGCAAGCCACTTTATTTGACTTTGTTCTAGAGAAGACACAAAAATTTCCATTAGGACATCTTCATGCAGAACATTTAAACTTGAAGCATACTTCATATAATTCACAACATGGGTGACTGCTAGAGCTAGATCACCATTAAATTTAGGGAAACTTGCCCTCCACTCCATAGAGAAATGATTTGGATATATAGGGATATTTTTAACATAAATAGAAGGGTACACCTTATGGAACTCCCATGGTAATTCTCATGATTCCATGGTTCCATTACTCAGGATAATACCTCAATGGAGTCACCATATGAACTTTATAAAATCTCATCAGAAAAGGAAAAGGGAACTTCCCTTAAATGGAGTCGTCGAGAAATATTACAGGAAAAGGCTTTGGGATCAAAGATTTCCAAAGTGTCATTAGGGAATGGAAGAGGATTCAAAATCCTCCCTGACAACAACGCCAAAATGTTATTGCACAAACTGTAGGTTGGGAAAATACCGACCCAATCCATAAGATGGTGATAACGATGGGAGATTTTACCCACTATCACCTTAGATAAACCCTCCCCTCTCTTTAGTGAAGTAAGAATCCAACACGAGGGGTGCATCTCGAGTGACCCTAGGGGGAAATGAGACGAAAAGTGTGGTGATGGAAGTGATTCCGTTATAGGTCAATTTTCTAAGTGAGAAGTGTCTTTATAACAAGTCTTGAGAATTTTCTATGTTTTCCAAGTTCTTGTGTACCTATGGAAGATGATTGTACCTGCCCAAGACACAAGAAAATATGAGAATACAAGATCAAGGTTAAGTGGAAAAGAAATTTAAGATTACTTTCCCTATTTGCAACAGTCAACAAAGATATATATCAACAAGTAAATAATTTTTAAATATGCTAACAAGATGCTAAAAGTCAAGTAAATGATACAAGAGATAAGCTAGCAATCACTAGTATAACTCAAGTATGAAAGCATAATACTTTAGAAACAAACTATGGTTTTCATAAAAAAGTATTGTAGAGATATTTTATCTTCCTTGTGGCTGTATAAAACTATTTATACAGAAGAAAATTTCAACCCACAAAACAAGCAAGTAAACCACCCAAAACGTGCACTGAGACTAGTAGATTATAGGGGCAATTTATTGGCAATTTTTTACGGTTGAAATGTGAGTTCTAACCAAGAAGAGAGTAATTTGTTGCAGCCCTAATGTTTGTATATTTTATTGAGATATATATCTAATAATATTAAGAAAAAGAAGACGCCCTAGAGGCCTTAGCAACCTCAAAGCATCAAGAAAACATTCCAACTTAAACAACAATAATATCTCTCTAAATCATGTTTACCAAAGAAAACAATTTATTTCTCCAATGAAAACTTCAGATTACAGCCTTTAAAATTTAGGTGAATGGAGTCTTGAAAGTATAAGTTAGATTCAAAATATCTCTATGGGTGTAAACCCTCTTACTCCCTATGGAATGAAAATCAAAATAAGGTAAATCTAGTTGGGTGTACACCCTTGTACTCCTCCTAGAAACCTTGCGAAAATTGACTTATCAAATTGCAAATAACATAAACGTTGGTGGAGGGTGTATCCTCTTATACTCCTCCAAGGGTTTAAGACGATAATATCAATGAAACTAGTAGAAAAAACCAACACATGCAGAAAATTCCTTATGAATTACACAATAGCAAAGACCAAACCATAGTTTACCAAGTAAGTCCATCCATAAGAAATAGAAGAAGTCTCCAAGAGGTGTGCAGCACCTTAGCTCAACAATTCATCGAAAGATATGAACAAAAATCACTTGCACAAGAAAGAGATATCCAAATTTCCCAAGTAGGGCGCAAATTTCAACCACAATAATCTTCTCATAATGGGAGAGCTATCATAAAAAGACAAGAATTTGATCTCTATTTATACAAATCCTCCTAAAAGTATGTTTCCACTTAATTTTAGGGTAAGAAAAAAGTAAGGGTCAACAACCCTTACTTTTCCCCTTTACATTATCCAATTCAAAGTTAACTTTAAAAAATGCACATAAGAAACCATAAGGTGATGTCAACCCTTCGAAGGGTGACATTTTGACACTTTTTTGCAAGTTGTTGGAGTTGAGGATGGAAGTCATTGGGCCTTATAGGGCCTCTCTCTAATGTTATATGGTTTCCTCCTTCAATCCATGCCTTCTTCCATAAAAAAATTCCAAGTGTCCATCATCAATAACTCCACCACCAAACCCTAGCCCTAGGGTGACGTCAAGCTCCTCAAGTGTGATGTTTTTTCCTCAAGAGAAATACATTGGGATGGAAATGGGTTAGGATAGATACTCCAAGGTTTCTCTCATGCCTCCAAAGGCTACCATCATCATCCGGTGTGTGGGCCATGGTATCCAATCTGTGGGATTCAATCCCTAAGGAAGCCCAAGATAGGCTTGTTCTTCCAAATCCGTCCACCAAATAGGTCATGAAAAGATAATGAATACACCATCTAAGGATATCAATTAAAATGCGTCATGATAAGTAAGTCAAATAAATTAAATGGCCACCTAAGCATGTGCATAAAAAAACACCTCATCAAACTAAACAAGTGCTCAAAGACCCTATGCGATTTTCCAAGTTTGGGTATGGGAGGGTTGACAAAGAAACCTATTGGGTGAATTCCACCTCAAGTTTAGGTGTGTTTCCCAAGTGGACCCCTCTCTAGGTCATGTGTACAAAGTGTCATGGATCAGGGTAAGACTTTTGGGCATGGGGTTCTTGACATACAAGGGATAGTAGTGTATTATTTGTGGGTTCCTTTGTAGAGGGTGTGTTGCACCTTCATTTTCAATGCAACCTTTTCCCAAGCCCATTTATTGTCTTTTGTTCTTTTAAGATATTTCCACATAGAATCCAAGGTGGGGATTCTACCTAATCATGAAATAAAATTCCCACCTTGACTCTACCTTGGTCACATTATTTTTCCCCTAGTTGAAGACAGTGTGTGGGGCTTCTACCTAAGCATGAAAAGAATTTCCCACACATGCTCCACCTTGGTTGGCATTTTGTATTAATTATTTTTTTATGGGTCCCATTAGTTTCTTATTAGAGACATTTCATTGTCCTCAGGATCCTTGGGCAAGCATCTAGAAGGTTCATGAATGTATTTTGTCTTTTTCCAGCTACAATCCCCTGGGCCTTTAGCCCCTTACTCCCATGAAATGAGGGGCAATCCTTTCTTGGGTCAATACACCCAAAGATCCAAAAATATCAGGAGATGAGGGGATGAAGTTTGGAAAGTGTCAAGTATGGTCAGGAACAACACGATGTCCTGTCAATGGGACCTCCCAATAGAAGACCTATCCCTAAGAGTGACCACTTACTAGGGTGTAATTTCAACCACCAAGGTGAAACAATACAAAGAACATAATTTCCAAGTAGATGTTACATAATCAAAAGAAGTTTTAAATGAAACAAACTAAAATGCCTCAAATATTTAAATGACAATCACCATAATCCCTGGATTGTACCTCCTGGAGAAAGACCCACAGTCTTCCGAAGGCACGTTGATGTGGTGGATACCCTCATGATGAACCTGATAGATCCTCGTGATGGGCTAGGATATATCCTGCAAGGTGTCTCTCAGACCTCCAAAGGCTACCATCATCATCTGGTGTGTGGCCATGGTATCCAATATGTGGGCTTCAAGCCCTAAGGAAGCCCAACATAGGCTTGTTCTTCCAAATCCATCCACCAAATAGGTCCTCCAAGATAATGAATACACCCTCTAAGGATATCAATTCAAATGCATCATGATAAGTAAATCAAATCAAAAAAATCGCCACCCAATCATGTGCATAAAAAACCACCTCATCAAACTAAACAAGTGCTCAATGACCCTATGTGATTTTCCAAGTTTGGGTATGGTATGGTTGACATAGAAACCTATTAGGTGAATCACACCTCAAGTTTAGGTGTGTTTCCCAAGTGGACCCCTCTCTAGGTCATGTGGACAAAGTGACATGGATGGGGGTAAGACTTTTGGGAATGGGGTTCATGAAATACAAAGTATCCCAGTGTCTCATTTATGGGTGCCTTTGTAGAGGGTTTGTTGCACATTCATTTTCAATGCAACCTTTTTCCAAGCCCATTTATTTCCTTTTGTTCTTTTAATATGTTTCTCGGTAGAAGCCAAGGTGGGGCTTCTACCTAAGCATGAAAAAAAAATCCCACCTTGACTCTACCCTAGTCACATTATGCTTCCCCAAGTTGAAGATAGTGTGTGGAGCTTCTACCTAAGCATGAAAAATGTTTCTCATGCACGCTCCACCTTGGTTGGAATTTTGTATTGACTTTTTTTTTACAGGTCCCATCAGTTTCTTATGAGAGACATCTCATTTTCCTTGAGATCCCTGGGTTCATGATAAGTTTTTTCTTTTTCCATCTACAAGCCTCTGGTCCTTTAGCCCCTTCTTCCCATGAAATGAGGGCCAATCCCTTCCCTTCTTGGGTCAGTACACCCAAAAATCCCAAAAGATAAGGAGATGAGGGGATGAAGTGTGGAATGTGTCAAGTATGGTTAGGAATGGAATGATGTCCTTTCAAGGGAACCTACCACTAGAAAACTTATCCCTAAGGGTGACCACTTACTAGGTAACAATGTCAACCACCAAAGTGAAACAAGACACAGAGCATAATTTCCAAGAAGATGTTACATAATCAAAAGAAATTTTAAATGAAATAAACTTAAATGCCTCAAACATTGAAATGACACTCACCACAATAGTTGTATTGTACCTCATGGAGCAAGACCCAATGTCTCCAAGAGGCAAGCTGATGTGGTGGATACCCTCATGATAAACGTGAGATTTGTGGGGTGAAGTGGGCCTCTATCTGTGCAAGTGGACATTATTGATCAAGATGTGTCTCAGTTCTCCATGTATGAAACCTGAGGGCCTCGATACATCACCTCTTTATTTATCCCTAGGAATTGTGGATAACACTACTTCAATTACACTAACTACAACACACAATGGAAAGGAACTTCCAAATATTGGCCTAGCAATCCACTAGACTAAAGACATTGGAGCATGTACTCAACCTACCGAAGTTAATGATACTGAGGATATGATCTTGGCATCCTACGATGAGTTTGATATTTCATTTTTTAATCAATTTGATTTGTTAGTAGCTAAATAAGGGGAGGGTTTTATCAAAAAAATGATGGATTTTCTCTCATGAGAGGGCATCCTTCTTTGGAAGGAGAAAGAAGACCTAATAAAAAAAAATGTATTAAAAAATTGGAGATGGTAAGCATGAGCTTAGGGGAAAAAACCAAGCTCTATGATGTGATGGAAATGGATGAATGGATGGTTGTTGGCCAGTTCTCTTATAGAAAGATGAATGGGGATTGTCTTAAGAAGCGGACCAAGGAAACGTTTGAAGCTCCAGTCAGATATCCTCCACACATTATGATTTTGGATTAAGGATGGTTAGTTTGGGTTTTCAAAACAATGGTTGATATAAACCAAGTATTTCAAATTAGATGGAAGGGGGATTCTCAAAATCTATTTTTGAAGAAATGGCATGTGGACTTTGATGTGAGAAATGCACAAGTTGATATCCTTCCACTATGGTTTTGAATTCCATGTTTTCCTCTTGTTTTATGATAAAAGGTGGTATTTGCAACTATATGCAATGCACTCATCTCATACTGTGAAGAAAACTACACCTTCCATGAAACAAAGTACTATGGAATGGTACGAATATTAGTCAGATTAGAGACAAATAAAGGATTGGCGAAGGAAATGGTTATTAAGCATGAGATTGACTCTTACAATATCACTCTGTACTGTGAAGGAATTCTCTATAAGTGTTTACACTTCCATATTTATGGAAATTTATCATTGCACTACTCATACCCTTATCAAAGGAAGGTATGGATGCAAAATAAATCATCCAAGGGTATTGGGAGTGGAATTGGAAAAAATCCCTCTTAGTAAAAGAAGACCTAAGGTCATTGGGAATAAAAGGGTTAGTGATAAGCCTTTGGTTATC
Source organism: Picea mariana (assembly GCA_032191745.1). Lineage (NCBI taxonomy): Eukaryota > Viridiplantae > Streptophyta > Pinopsida > Pinales > Pinaceae > Picea > Picea mariana. The sequence continues at coordinate 53,135 of JASDQU010373537.1, forward strand.
CCTATGGATCAAAGTTTGGATGTATTTAGTGACAACAAATTCAAAATTCTATCTTTAAGTAACTCACCTCGGGTTCCTTCCCTATGCAAAATAAATTCCAATGAAAATTTGTCTTTGGATCTTGGGGGCTAGAGGAAAAACCTAAAGTGTTGGATTCTATTAGTGAATTTTTGCATAGCCTATCAAGCATCAAAAACCTTGTCTCCTCAACTCTCATTAATTTAATTATAATTTAAATTCCTATAGAATAATTTGATGAACAAGTAGGGACATTTTCATCCCCTAGGTTTGGAACAAAGGCATGGTTTCCTTCTAGAGATTTCACCACCCATGAATCCTCAAAATACATCGTCGAGCCCAGGGGAAAGTTAACCCTTGACTTCCTTGGTAAAGTGGTAGGGGAGTTAGGTTTTATTGATGAGAAAGGTTGAAAACCTAATCATAGAGGGAGAAAGCCTCACTTTTCCATGTTGTAGAAACAAGCATGCTCAAATATCCAATGTGGAAAACATATTTCATTGATAGGGGCCCTTAGAGAAAATGCCTCCTCTAAGGGTCTCAAATGATATATTTGACATTAAAATACCAAGGGTTGGAAAATCCCTCTAATATACTATCCATCAATAGGTTAATAGAGTCCTTAAAAACCTTTATTATCCTACTTTAGGAAATTATGACTGAAGGAAAGAAGAGAATTCATGAACTTTCTAAATGTTTTAGTGGGTTTGAGTTCATATTTATTGTTTCTATCTTGAGATATAGCAGGAATGTTATTGGTGTGAATAGGTTCTCCTTCACCCTAAATAATTCCTAGGATTTTCCTTCAGGCCTAGGGGTCTACCTCTTCTCCATGGATATGGGGAAATAAATTTCTGTTCAAAATTTCTATGGGATGTACTCAGATAAGGTTGAGTACTAGGATGAGTTTTTCAAATTGGAACATATCCAGAATTTCCTTTTGGTGATAGAGGAGAGGTAAATTTCACTTTAGGATCCTCTAAGATATGGGGATATATGGCCCAAATATATTTTCTATCAAGATACTTCTTGAGAAATATGGAGGAAGTGGGTCCACTAGACATTGAACCAACAAAGTTGTCTCTTGTCTAGAGAAAAAAATGAATCAGGGATGAGAGAATCACAAAGAGGATTGACCATTTTTTAATCTCTAAAGGCTTTCTATATGAAGATACTCAAGTAACAAAGTGGGTTTCCTCGGGAGGATAATGTGACCACTATCCAGTTGTACTAGAAATATATGTTGATCAAGAAAAGATAGCTAACCCATTAAGATTAAATCCAAAATGGATGAATATGGAGGATTTTTAAACAAGATAAAATCTTGTTGGAAATCCTATCATTCATAATTAATGGAATCATCTATGATACAATTCCAAAAAAATATGAAAGAGGAAAATAATTTTCCATCCCAATGAGCTAAGGATAAAAGAAATAAAGATGACAAACTCCTTAGAGAACTGGAAGAAGAGCTAGAGTCACTATATAACAGTGAAGGTTTTGGGTATTTGAATGAGGCCCAAAAGACAGAGGTGAAACTATTGGAAGAAAAAAAGAAGAACTTATTGCTGGAAAAAGAAAAAGAATGGAGGATCAAGATAAAATCCATTTGACTTCAATAAGGTCATGAAAATACCAAATTCTTGCATAGATATGAAAACCAAAGGAAAAATACTAACTTTGTTTGGAAAAATTGACAAAGGAAACGATTGTTGGGAAACAATTTTTAAGGATGTTGTAGAAGGAGCTAACTACTTCTCAAATATTTTCAGGGAGGACTCTCAAGATACTATTGTTGAATTTATGAGGATATCGAACTCATTCCCCAGT
>JASDQU010373539.1:4585-64449 GCA_032191745.1 Picea mariana
ATTGTGGATTAATCATGTCGGTAATTGTATAAGGACCAAATCCCCTTTTGCGGATTGGTCATCGGACAATTATAAAGGGCAGAATAAGAAGTCGTCCCCAACAGTTATTATGGAAGACCCAGAATTAATTAAAGGTGGGTTTACCCACCCAGAGTGAGAGGTCGGCCCTGCCAGTGGTGACCTTTCACACGTGCCAGTTTTGTATATATAAGAGGCTAGCGCCTCACTTCTAACACACAACTCACTTGCTCATTTCTCTTATGAGGCAAGCTACAATTACCAGTTGGAGAGAGGGAGAAGAGTGGCGCATCTCTTGGGGAGGAATATCTGTATTGGTTTGAGTTATCTCTTGAACATTGTATAAGCTATTTATGATAAGGAAGTTTTTGTTGGGTTTTCTTCCCCTAGAGGGTTTCCCAGGATAAATGTTGTGTCTCTTGTGAATGTGTATTTCTCGGTGATCTTGTTCTTATTATGCTCTTATCTATTGAAATGCAAAGAACTATAATAATGGCATAAACATTAACAAATCCCTCACTAAGGGCGTAATATTCCCTTTCACAGAATACAATCTCTCTAGCAAAGTCCCACATATCCATCTCTATTGTATTTATGCATGCACTAATCCCCACTGGTTGGGAGGATCAACGCTCTGATACCACTGTAATATTCCCAAGCCAAGATGCCAAGAACATTTCGTTTTCATTGATTTTTATGTGGTTTCTGGTTGTGGCATTTCGTCAAACACTTTGCAAACTTAAGTCTCATGAGTTGCGCTAAGGGTTATAAAGGTTGTTCTTTGTGTGTTTGTAGCAAGTAAATGATAGCAATGCAACAATGGAGTATACTCAACAAGATACAAGATCAACAACATAAGTAATAACCATAAATAACTCAGAACTGATTTATTAATAATAGATCTCTGACCTCATACAAAATGGTGCAGATCTAGAATACATATATGAGAATAAAGTATATGATTGATAAAGCCTCTGAGATACAAGGTAGATGAAGATCTAGGCTTCTAAAAGCCTCTCCAAGCTGTAGACCAAGGAACCCAAATGATCCAACTCAATCCTTAGCTGTCATGTGATGTCATCTCTCTGCATAATGCACCCCTCCTGGCTGTAGAAGACCAAGAATTCGGCCTCTATGAAGATGGCCTCCAAACCGTCTAGGAGAGATGTCAAATTGTAGATCGGGCCACTGGAAACCCCCTGGTAGAGTCTCAGGTTGACTGATGGAGATCTAACCCCCCAAATGACTGAATCCTCTATCTGCAGTGCACCCTCTTGGGTACATTTATTATATCTAACTACCCATTTATTATATCTAACTGCCATAGTGGGCCTTATTTAATAATATAGTGGACCTAGTCCACCTTACATTGAATGGCCTCCACTATTATCACTATGGGCCCCCACTACCTCTCTAGCTACCTAACATTTCCGGACATTGCAGGCCAAGGGATGAGGTAGTTACGAGTTAAACGGAAATTCGCCCTATTTTTTAGGAATTTTCCTAAATTTTAGGAAATTTTAGTTTAAAAGCAATTTAAGGCGAAATTTGGAAAATTAATGCATGGAAAGTGAAAATATGGTGATTGAGGAAAAGTTAATGAGAAAATTAATCCTTGATGGAAGAATTTCGCCCTATTTTTTAGGGATTCCCTAAAATTTAGGAATTTTGCGTTTAAAAGCAAATTAAGGCGAATTTTAGGAATCTGATGCATGGAAAGTGAGAGGAATAGAGTGAGAAAAATCAGCCTTGAATGGCTAAACTCTGAGTGAGAAAAATCAGCCTTGAATGGCTAAACTTTCTCTAGGAAATGCCACCTCATTAGCTTAATTAATTTCTCATTAAATGCATAATGCTTGGAAAATGCGCCCTTGGTCAATTGATGCCACGTAGGTGCCACATCACCCTGAAACTATGCCACATGTCAGAATCTGAGCTTGCCACTTGTCACTGCTGGAGATGACGATGATTGCTAAAAATTGAAATTTCCAAAAATAGCCATCCAGTCCCAAAAATTTGAAACTTGTCGAAATTGACCCAAACTCTCCACAAATGCTCGAAATCACTTGGAGACCACCACCATATGTCTACTGCTAAAAATAGAAAGTCCCTGCATGTCCATGATATTATACTCATTGGATTTGATTTTCCGCAAGGAATCTGAATCCGCAATCAGAATCAGCATGCGAGCATTGGTGCTCAACCTGCTAAAAATAGTGATTTGTGCCAAATTATCCCAGAAAAGGTCCAAAAGACTCAGTGTCTCAAGGATCAATAATACGTTGTCAGAATCTGAATCTGGGGCCTGGAGCCCAAACTGCTAAAAATAGAAAGTTCTTGCATGTTGCTCGGAAAAGTGCTATCGGGCCTAGAATCATGCAAGGACCATCCCTGTATGCTCAAAACTGCTCCAAACTGTCAAGGGACCCACTCAAACCGTGTCTCCTAAAACGTAGCAACACTTGTTGTATGTAGACATCTCTCTCAAATGCATGGGAGACCAAGCTGACTCTAACTCTAAACCAAACAACTATGTACCGATCATATACCTGTCTCTGATGGGAACCAACCTCTTGCTCAACACAAGTGCTAAAATTTGGGAGAATCACAGAATGTCAGCAAAAATAATGCATGCTGGCTCTTAACCCTCAAGATTTTCAGGGCTGAAAATCTAGGGGTTAACATGACCTCAACTGATTGTAGGGTTTGCTACATGCAACACCTTGAACTAGGGGGAATTTCCTTGGAGAGAGTAGATGGTCTACGTCTCGTGTGAGGTTCCTTCCCCATTGCCTTAGCAGGGCCACGGTCAATGTAATAGTCCACACCCTCTTGGGTTCACTGGGCTTTCCACAGCCATCAAAACGACCTCCTCTTCAACCACACTAGAACCAAATTGTATGATCTGCTGGAATAGAGAGGCAATCTCCATGGGTGCTTCCCATTGTACTTCAACATCCACGAAAAGGGTCGAGCACGATCTACCAAGCTCCCATTGAGAGAACGAACTATAGATCTCTTGGAATTTGAATGATCAAGTGGGATTAAATCCTGGATAGGGCTATGATCTTGGGATTTATTGTTCTTGGAGTACACTTGCCACTCATACAGAGGGTTAACTAAGGACCACCCTCTTTCAAACTTGATATTGTCTACCCAAGGTGATTTGGGACAGGGATCTCTCAAACCACTTTGGCTCACATTCGTTTCAGGACCTACAACAGAAATGGCTTCAACAGCAACCATATGGATGCCATGTGCATGTATGTCATCTGTATGGATGCTGTACACTAACTTTACTCCTCCACCATGGCTGCGATCTCTCTTCAAGGCTGCACGTGGTACTGTATTCTCCCCCTGTTGCTCTTTTCCTCCTTTGCAGGGTACAGTCTTCTCTCTTGGCGGCTCTTCACTCGTTCCCATCATTTCTCTGAAAATCATTTTATCCAGAATTAGTACAGTGGTTCTGTTTTTGTTTTCTGCTGCTTGTAATTTCCAGCAGAATGTGTTTGTAGATTAACATATTCAGAAATTTCTGTTTTGATTGAGTTTTTCAGATTTTAAGCTACGTAGATTTAGGTTCCTCTTTTCTGAGTGCAGAATCTACTTGCCCTGGTCTGAAATTTAACACAAGATAGGATGCAAAGTGTACTTTTCAACTTTAGTTAACAACTGTGATCTTGTAACCCACAGACTTCAATTGAAAGTTTCCAAAATAGCATGCACAATTCATAATAATGAATCACTGTTCCTCACATACTCCACAAGCAGCGCATTGCAAATCTTCGGTGGCATTTCATGACCAAGCATAGCTATAGCTACAAAATCAAATAAAAGTGTTATTTTCGATGGTTTTGGTATAAACCTCTAATTTCAGTTATCAAATTGCAATTTTTTATTTGAAGCAGTCGAAACTTGAAAGTGCTCTGAACTTTAGAGTCCTGCTACCATGCAAGAGGAGGTGTCCATTTAGTGTGTGTGCGCGCATGTCTCTCTCTCTCTATATATATATATGATGTATGTATGTATGTCATCTAACAGGTTTAATTTGCTTCAACATTATTGTGGCAAACGTTTTTGCACACAATGTTAAAACCACGGAAAACCTTTTGATTAAAGTCTAACTAGAGTTGTCTTTTCAGGTTACCAATGAAGTTGCATTTTCACTTTTGGGAATGGCGACAGTGCTGATAATATTTCCATTCAGATATGTGTGTGCTTTCATTCTGCTGGATGTTTTCACACGGGAACTTAAGTTTCGTCAAAAGATGATTCTCCAGTTTGTCACATTTCTGAAAGAGTGGTGGGCAACCATACCTGCTGCACCAGTGGTGGTCCTTCCTTTCCGTGCCAGCAGTGACATGATAATGCACTCACAGTCACATACTCATACACTTGAGGAGGATGGTCATGTAGATAATAAGACTTCGCCTGCTCAAAGCAATGACGACGAGTTAGAGAGTTCCTGCATAGATTCAAAGGTTGTGTGAGAGGTCTCAATACTTACAACATTCCAAGAAATATAATTGTAAATATGCATTGTACATGATAAATCCTGTACAGAAAAATTGAAAAATCAACAAATCATACTCAATACAGAATGTGCATTTGCCTCATATTATAAATTTATCTTTTGTAGTTTAAGCTTTGTTTATTGCACATTCTCATATCTCTGTAAATCAGCTTTTATTTATTTCCATTTCTTTCATATTGTTTGGTGTATAGCAAGCGAGAGTGTGTAAGGGGCCTACAAAGGTGCAGTAGCATACAAAATTTTTCTCTAAATTTGTTATTTCTTCACAAGGAAATTGTGAATGGGCAGATGTTACGTACTGATCTCATAGTAAATCTTAACTTAAACTAAGCACCGTGCACCATTTATTTATATAATTGCAGCCTCTCATTCTCTCCACTCTTCTGGTTTATTTAACTTTTATGTGTGCAAATTGTGTAATGTCCTAAGTTACCAGGATACGGATACCTATCTGTCAGATTTTTGAAAAGCTAGGATCCGGGGAAACGACAGGTAATATATATATATATATATATATATATATATATATATTAAGCAGGAAAAAGGCTACAATATTCATGGCTACTGGCCTAATTTCTGTTGATATAATCTGAATATCCCGACATGTAGCTGCATCATTATGTGTAGACAAAACTTGACCACCTGAAATAACTTGTTGGTGGAACATAAAGGGGTAGAAATCCAACCCTACGAGATACCTCTAGGTCTTGGGCCATTAACCCGTTTCCTTACTTTCGAGGAAGATGAGCTCTTAACCAATTAAAATTTTAATAATTTATAAAAATAAAACTTAATAAAAATTAAAAATATATAATATTTTAAAATCTATATATATTAGATATATTATACTTATATAAAATAACATAATATATTAAATTTTGTAAATATATATAAATTTATAAATTTTAATTTGTACTTTAATATTATTATTATAACTTATAATATAATATACTTAACTTAAGGTATGAGTATATAAGAGTTAATTAATATATTTACACTTTAATAACCATATATATAACCTTCTAATATACATCTATATCATATAATTATCAATATGGCCTAGTGTTGTTAATGTATATAACTTTATATATATATAATTAAAATTATTATCTATATACATTGTAAATTCGTAAAATTTAGTAGTTCTATTTCTTAGGTCCAATCTAAATTTCTAATTTGTAAAGCCTTCGACATTCACCATTAACTAAACCATTCGACATTCACCATTAACACATTAATTTGTAATTTGAAAAATCTGATTTAACTCATCCTCCTAAAGTATTCACTATCTTCCTCCTCTATTAACACCTCCATGTTGCAAATTGGGTAATTTCTTGGTTGTTGTAGAGAGAGCGCATTTGGGCGCCCACCTTAAATTTAAAAATGGAATATCAAATCTAACATATTTATGTGAACTAAGCATTACCCACATGACTTTCAGTACATTCCCTTTGGTACAACCGCTATAGGAAGGTTTACAGTTAGGCGAACTAGTTTGTGACTTACAGTCGAAATTCAGTGAATACAAAATGGCGGTCAAAGCTTTTTATTTTCATAGTTTAAAAAACCCAAAATTGCAGGATTTGGAGATGATTCTCGAGATGTGTCTTTACAGTGGAGGGATTTGTTTCCCTTAGTGCAGGAAACGTTTATAAAATGGATCCTGGGCGGATCCAAGTGGATCTGAATCCGGATCCGGATCTAATCCGGGGATCTGCGTATCCAGCTCCTAGGGTGGACGGATCCGGTAACATAGGTAATGTCCCTTTCCAAAGGATCTCTCCAAGAGATTGACGAAATATCCTAAGTGATTCCCGTAGGCTATAGTCAATGGAAAAAGGGAATTAATTAATTATTTAATATCATGGGAGCGGAAAAGTAACTTATCAAAAGTGACATTGAGTAATTAATAAAAATGGGTGTTTTAAGTGACTTAAAGTTTATGAAGGTCACTTTACTTTATTAAAAGGGTAAAAAGGGTTCGAAGAGGGTCAACGAGGAGATAAAAGGAAAATGAGGGCGCTCTCTCTCATTATGCATATTGTTATTTTCTAAAACAAAATTGAGAGAGCTCTTGTGGCTTTGGCTCTTGGGACAAAAACCTTAAAGAGTTTGGAAGATTGGTTTCAGTGGTGAGACCATCAACCCTAGTTGGTTGAAGGGAGGAGATCATACAAATTTTTTCAGTGTGTTTCATTGCGATAGATTTTATCATCTTGGCGGCGAAGCTTCTTCATGTGTGGTTCTGTTTTATCTTGTGGCATCTAAGATCTAGTTGTGGTTACGTTTTTGGTGTATGGGAAGCATTATCTTAGTGAGGGTCGAGTCTACTCATGTTGGGTGAGTCATTGTGTGAAGCTGAGCTATTTCTCATTGTGCTAGGAGAGTTTCAGAGAAGAGGGGTTCAGTTTCCCTGCTTGGAGGTCATATTCTATTGTTGCAGGTCATTTGGATTGCAAAGGAGGCCAAGTTCTTTGCTTTACCGGACAAGATTTGCTTGATGGAACGTTTCATGCACTTGTTGGGCGCATTCCTTCTTTGTTGGGTGTTTTTCTCACTTGTTGGACACATTACCTAGTTGTTGGGCACATTGTTTCAGTCAAGGAACGAGGGGACTATTGTTTGGGGCGAGCCATTGTGCCAAATCCCACCTTATATACTGTTGCAACGCTTTTCTTTATGGATGAACCTATTTGCAAAAGGAAGAGAATCGATTTCTCCTACAACAGTCATATCGACCTGTGGGTGTTATTTGTTGGGTTGTAAACTCATTTGACAGTCTACCACGGGCTTATTCTTCTCAGATTTTACAGAGACAACTTACAATAACTATATCATGTTCCTCATACTTGTTGCATTATTTTGTTGGTATTTTTATTTTCTATTAGTTGTCTTTAATATTGATTGCAATAAATATTTGGAGTTCCTATATTGGTGTTTCTAGTGTAAGTTGTAGCAGAAGTTAGAAATACATATGAACTATTGATAAAGTGTTGGGTGTGAACTGCTTGACAAAACTACATACTGTTAAACTAAGGAAAATTCAAAAAAAAAAATAGCCGAAACATTATAGTGGTATCAGAGCCTTAGTTCTGCCAGCGCAAGGGGGTTTATTAATTCATGGGGACAAAAGACGAAGGATATATCACCTACAAAAGTAGAAGGCAACGAGGGGCAGACAACATATTTAACCAAGAAGAAGAAGTAGAAGAGAACCAACCAGAGGAAGAACAAGGAGACATGGGGGATAATAATGAGGACAGAGCTTTGTAAATCCTAGAGGGTTTAGCCAATGGAAAAAAACAGTTGGCACAGCTCTTGACGCAATTAATTTCTAGTAACCAGGAAAACCAAAACCATGGGGGTAATAATGGTTTGGGAGGCACTAATGGACACAATAGGGGCAACAATAGTGGAGGGGGTTCCAATGGGAACAATGGAAACCACGCAGAGGGAAGCAAAAATTGTATTCCCACACAAGTTGGCACTAGAACCACAGGTAGAATAACTTCTAGGCCTCTTATGCCTCATTTTGTGGGGAACCAACAAATAGGTAATCAAGGGAAGCAAGGACAGGGTGATACCTATCATGATTATTGGAGGGAGTACCGGGCTCTTGGTGAGGATTTTCAGGCAGCCATGTCACTATAGGACTACTGCAATATCAAGTATAGGAACATACCAAGGGAGATCAACATGGGTCAGCAGAACATTAATCTCATGAGAAAGGTTGGCAAGCTCACCATTTCCTTCTTTGATGGTTCGAGCAAGTGAAACTAGAGCATGGGTGCAGAAGTTGGACACATACTTCCAACTCAACCCAATGATAGAGGCAAAATCGATTAAATTTGCTACCTTGCACTTAGATGGGGAGGCCCATGAGTGGTGGTACCATGGATCGGTCACTTTGGGACATGCCAACATAACCTCCTATCTAGACTTCACAGAGAAGTTGATTGAGAGGTTTGACAGGAAGGATCCAGAATTGCATTTCAAAGAGTTGGCACAACTCAAACAGGTTGGGACACCGGATGCTTACATTACTAAGTTTCAGAGGCTTGCAGTCAGAGTGACAGATATATTTGAGCATAGATTGGTGATGTTATTCACTGAGGGTTTATTTGAGCCTCTGCGTGGTTGGGTAAAATTCTTCAAACCTGAGACTCTACATGATGCCATTATCAGGACATGGGACATGGAGGATATGGTCTCGAAGACAAGGACTTTCTCCAAACCTTTCGTTCCCCAGAAAAATAAAGATAAGAAACCTTTTCAGAAAGAGGGAACTGGTAAGGAGAAGTTGAATGAGTCAACTCGTAATGATTTGAGAAGAAAGAAGCTTTGCTTCAACTGCAAGGACCCTTGGGAACCAGGACTTGGGTGTATGGGAAAGGGTAAGGCGCACTACGAGCAGGACAGATATGTTGAGGAGCATCCACATGAGGAGGTCAAGAGTGAGAGTTATCACCACTCTATCGAGTGTTCCCAAATTTCACACCTTCAGGATCCGTGGTGTAGTACAAGGTCAGCGGGTCCTAGTACTGATTGATTGTGGGTCAACCCACAACTTCATCGACTCAGCCTTGGTGGCTAAGAGGGGCATTCCTACAGTGGATTTTGAGGCGTTGGATGTAGTGGTAGTTGGTGGGTGTGTTATGCCTTGCATACAAAAGATCCCACAGTTATGCATAGCATTGAGAAACTACATAGTGACCAATGTTTTCTATGTAGTTGAGCTGCAAGACACTAATATCATATTGAGGGTCCAATGGCTTGTTTCCATAGGAAAACATTTTTTTGACTACCAAGCCATGGAGTTGGAGTTCAAAGAAGCATATGGTAGGAAGGCGATTTTGTGGGGCATGTCAAATGACGCTCCCAGGATCGTCTCATCCAAGTGGATGGATGGTATATTCAAACATGGGGATCTCTTATGGAGCAGAGTGTTTGATCACTACTGAGAAACCTTCAGAAAACAACCATCAATATCATATAGACATCAAGATACTGTTAAGAAAACATGACCGAGTTTTTGGACAGATACCCCAAGGGAGACCGCCTGACAGGGTATTTGAGCACACCATTGAATTGGAAGAGGGAGAAAAACCTGTGATCACCACTCCCTACAGGCATCCGAAGAAATTCAAGGACGAGATTGAAAAGGCCATTAAAGGAACTACTGAAGATGGACATTCGCTTCTTCTGTAGTGTTGGTGAAGAAGAAGGATGGAACCATGCGGATGTACATTGACTATAGGGCGTTGAATAAGAAGACAATCAAGAACATGTACCCTATTCCCAGGATCAATGAGCTTCTGGATGAGTTGCATGGAGCAATGTATTTTTCAAAGATTGATCTTCAATCAGGGTACCACCAAATCAGAATCAGAAAGAGGGATATTCCGAAAACTGCTTTCAGATGCCATTATGGGCATTATGAGTTTTTGTTCATGCCATTTGGGTTGACCAACACACCAGCCACCTTTCATTCCTACATGAACCACATATTGAAAAAGCAACTGAGGAAGTTTTTGTTGGTATTTTTTGATGATCTTTTGATATATAGCAGGACATGGGAGGAATACTTGGAGCATCTGGATGAGATCCTAAGCATCATGGAGGAACAATCGTTGTATGCCAAGGAGTCAAAGTGTCAGTTTGGCATGACAAGGATCCATTACTTGGGTCACGTGGTCAATGCATAGGGAGTACAGGTGCATAGGGACAAGATACGGGTTATACTGGTTGGTCACCACCCAAAAATCTTACAGACTTGTGTGGTTTCTTTGGGATTTGCAGCTACTACAGGTGGTTTGTGAAGGGGTTTTCATAGTTGACTGCACCACTCACAGATCTCACGAAGAAAGGAGCATTTAGGTGGACAGAGGAGGCTCATAGGACATTCAACGGGATGAAGGAAGTGATGAGCACTTGCCCAGTTTTAGCACTTCCTGATTTCACTCAAGCCTTTGTGCTTGAGTGTGATGCATCGGGTGAGGGGATAGGAGTAGTTTTCATGGAACAGAGGCATCTGATAGCATACGAGAGAAAAAATCTCACAGATTCAGAGAGACTCTACTCCATCTACGACAAGGAAATGCTTGCCATTATGCATGCCTTGGCGAAGTTTAGACAATACTTGGTAGGTGGAAAATTTGTGGTTAAGATCAACTACAACAGCTCAAGGAAATTTTTGGGGGAAAAGTACTTGAATGAAAGGAAACAGAAGTGGGTTAGCAAATTGTAGGCATATGACTTCGACATTGAGTATGTAAAAGGAAAGAAAAATGCGATTGTTCATGCTCTCTCCAGGAAACTAGATATATGTTCACTCAGAGATTTCAGCTGATTGGAAATCTCATCTCTTGGTGGAGTATTCCAAGAACAAATTTGCTTATGAGTTGATGAAACGCAATGTACAGGATGACAGTGTTGATGAATGCAGCTATGTGAGACATTCTCCAGCTTACAATCCTGCGAGGTGTGTATCATTGCAGCTATGAGAAGTCTTTCTCTCAGCTTACAAACCTTAGAGAAAGCCCCTAAGATGGGTATGTGGTTCCTGCCTGAGACAAAGCTAGGAACGTAGAGATGACCTCCTCCATTCAGAGAGTGAGAAGAACTTCAAATGATTATCCAATAGGAAAGGCGATCTGATGAGTGGGACGTGCCTATGGTTGAGCACAAGGTGAACATGTGAAATCCCAAAGTGTTGGTTGCATCGTCATGTGAACATAAATGAAGATGATATGTTAGTCTCCTCTGAGCAGGAGAGTTGACGAGAAAACTCCAGATAATTCTCCTGTGTGAGGCAGTGGGAAAGAAGATCTGTAGAGTGGACGTGCCTGTGGATGAGCACAGGTGAACGTGTGTAGATCTGGTTCTTTTGTGTAATGTAGTGAGCCAGAGCTATGATATCCCTATGGATGTGCCCCTAGTGGGTGTATCAGATCCTTTACTATATGTTGTTCAAGAGTTGGACCTACCTGTAACCCTAATTGTTTTGTAAAGGGTATAGGTCAGCCCCACCTTAATGTGATTAATAATAAATGTAAAAGATAATAATATGGTTAATATTAATTATAATGATTATATGACTTAGTGAGGTCGGCCCTATTGAGCCAATATACACTTTGGTTGATAGGATAAGTCTAATATAAGTAAAGGGAAATTTCCCATTGTGGAATCATAACCTACTTGTGAGTTTGGAAATTTCAGCAAGTACACTTCTTTGGTAAAAGGTGTGCACCTCTCTTGGGTGCTAGAGTTCTAGGGTTTGAAACACCCTCTTGTGTGCTAGGGTTTATCTTGGTGGAGGTCTTTCTCTTGATTATTATAGCAAAGGATTTGGCTAGGTTTTCTTCCCTTGTTGAGAAGGGTTTCCCAGGGTACTTCTTGTGTTCTTGTGCATGGTGCTTCTTCTTGTGATCTTGGTTGTTGCAACATTATTGTTTATGGTTAAGTGAAATGATAAAATGAAATAAACTTCATGCTTAACCGAACTTATGAAAAATCAACTTGGTATCAGAGCATAAGTCTTGAAAGAACCCATTGCATAAGCATCCTCCAACTCTCAGCACACCCTTTGCATAATTGTACGACCCTCCTAGGGTTTCCAGAAAAATTTGTACGACCTCCCTTTCAGTGGTGATTCAACCCCTAATACTTGGATGTTGGGGCTACTTTTGGCATAGAAGAGTACGACCTCTTCCAATGCATCTCCAGAAGCTCTCAAAACGAAATTCTGAGAAATTTTGATTTTTGGCCCTAGGGTTTCTAGGGTGCCAAAATTTCCTGCAGAATATTAATTATGGATTTATAAAGAAACATTCTCCTCAATCAACAAGCATTTCTGTGACATTATCAAATTGATTGTTGGCAGTCATAAGTCCAAAATAATCCAAGGTTGCTAATTTAACCTAATCATTAGGTTTTCACATTACAGTCAACAAGTATTTGAAGAAACCAATCAAATGAAGAACATAACATTAGTAGAAGATAGGCTTGATGGATCAAGCAACTTCAACCCCTGGTAATCAAAGCTTCTAGTCACTCTTGAAGAAGATGATCTCTTGGATGTAACAACTAAAACTCTACCAGACATAGCTACAGATATAGAGAAGAAGATTAGAAAAGAATATGTCAAAGCAAGAAAAATAATCATCTACTCAGTAAGAGATCATCTCTTGCCCCGTATTGCCAATCTGAAGACAACCTATGATATGTATAAAATCTTAAAAGGAATGTTTGAAAGTGACAACACTCTCAGAGCTCTTACCTTAAAGAGCCAACTTCAAAGTACCAAGATGACGAAGGATGACACAGTTGCACTCTTCTTTATGAAGTTATCGGAGATTAAAGAACATATAGAGACCATTGGGGAAATCATGTATGATAGAGAACTTGTCTTAACCACTCTCCAGAATCTTCCAAAATCATGGGAGCCTTTCGTTCAGAGTATTAGTGGAAGAGAAGCTTTACCAACCTTTGAGCGCCTATGGACAAATTGCACTCAAGAAAAAATTAGACTTAGAAATAGAGGAGTGGAAGATTCCTTAGAAGAAAATGACGCTCTTGCACTTCATACAAAGAAGGGAGGAAAATTCAAAAGAAATTTCAGGAAAACATTTAAAGGTGAAAAGTCTTCATCCAATCCAAGCTATCAAAGAAGAGATGCCTTAGAAATTCAGTGCTTCAGATGTGACAAGTATGGACACATTGCAAGGAACATTCCAACCTGGAAGAAGGGAAGACAATATTCTTCCACCGCTGACATTGATCCAGATCCACCTCAAAAGAATGAAGAGGAGAGAGGAGACACACTTCCTCTAAAAGGACATGACTACAACTAGGTAAATAAGTGGATCTCTAATTTTACAGTGGATTGCATTTTTCAAAATAAATAAAGGATATCATTCCTAGTACAGGGAGCTCTCAAAGATTTGGACCATTATCCTTGGTACGGGATTCCAAATCATATTTGTTCATCATACAAGAAAAAACAGAAACAATGTCCCTGTAAGAAAGCCTTTCAAAGATCCAGAAAATATCAGATGGAGATTGACAGTGAGACAATACCTTCTCCCCCTTTAGCAATCCAGAGGGAGACAAACAATATTCCAGTTGATCTAGTTTATCTAGTTGATATGTTAGAGATATTGCAGTAAGGCATAAAAGGCCTACCTAGACTCACTCTGCAAGAGGCAGAGAAACATACAAGCCTCTCAAGGCACATTCCAAGAAAGAAAAAAGAAATTTTCAAGTTATCCTTCAGTCATGAGCCACCTTATTGATGTTGAACCACCTTGTCTTAGAGAAGCAACAGAAGGACAGGTATGGCAATATGCCATAACAAAAGAATACCAATATACCTTAAAATTGATGTATAAAATATTATCTAGGGACCAGAAGTGAAGTCTGTGGTAACTTCCAAGTGGATCTATAAGATCAAACTTACAGCTGATGAAAGTGTCAAGAAATATAAAATGAGACCTATAGCAAGAGGTTTCTCACAAATAGAGGGAGATACCTATGATGAGACACTTGATCCAATAAACCTGATACACTTCCATCTGTAATACCATCCATGAGTTAGAAACTATATCAGATGGATGGATTATTGATGAGTTTTGGTTTTAACAAGAGTGTTGCTGATCCAAACCTATATTATTACAGTATTGGTGACGAGAGCTTGACTTTGATGACTTATTGTTGAATACAAGTAAGCTTTGACTTCTGATTTCGAGATGAAGGATATGAGTATGATGCACCACTTCTTGGGACAAAAAGTATGACAGAGGACCGATGAGATTTTCCTAAAGTCAAGGAAAACATACGGTGGGAATACTTAAGAAGTTATGTATGACAGAATGCAAAACCACCGTAATGGATTTGAAGAAAATGATTGATGATGATTCAGACGAGATTAATCCACAGCTGATTGGATCACTGATGTATCTGGTTAACACCAAACTTGATTCATGCCATGCAGTGAGTATGCCTAGTCATTTCATGAGTCAAGCGAGACAGACTCACTAGAAAACAACAAAACATATATTGAGATATATACGAGGCACAGTGGAATATGGCCTGAGATATGCCTCCAATGTGAACCTGAGTTTGCAGGATATGACGATTCAGATTGAGCAGAAAATACAGTGCATTGGAAGAGCACATCTGGTTGATGTTCTACCATGAAGTTTTCCATGGTTTACTAATACAACAAGAAACAAAACTTTGTGGCCTTGAGTACCACAGAGGTAGAGTAGATAGCATCGTGTGTGCGAAACAATGTGGCTTCACCAGCTTCTGATAGATTTACTTGATCATGAGATGGTTCCTATGATGATAACCAAGAGTCGTGTGTAAAGCTCTTTAAGAACCCGGTTCTTCTCGATGGATCGAAACACGACGAGATGAAATATCCCTATATCAAAGATATGATGCAGAGGAAAATCGTACACATGTAGTACCTTCCTACACATGAGAAAATTGCAAATATCTTCACCAAATTAACTTCATGAAGAATGGCTCCCTAGCTGAGAGGGAGTGTCGATGACTCCAGCCAAGACAAAAATCAAAATACATCTGTGTGAGACTTGGCATGATAAATAATGCCTCCCTAGCTGAGAGGGAGTGTTGATGAATGAAACTATGTGAGACATTCTCCATCTTACAAACCTGTGAGGTGTGGATCATTGCAGCTTTGAGAAGTCTTTCTTTCAGCTTACAAACCTGAGAGAAAGCCCGTACGTGATTCCTACCTGAGACAGAGCTAGGAATGTAGAGATGACCTCCTCCATTCAGAGAGAGAAGAACTCCAGATGATTATCCAGTGGGAAAGGCGATCTGATGAGTTGGATGTGCATGTGGCTGAGCACAAGGTGAATATGTGAAATCCCAAAGTGTTGGGTGCATCGTCATGTGAACATAAATGAAGATGATGTGTTAGCCTCCTCTGAGCAGCAAAGTTGACGAGAAAACTCCAGATGATTCTCCTGTGTGAGGTAGTGGGAAAGAAGATCTGTAAGAGTGGACGTGCCTGTGGATGAGCACAGGTGAACGTGTGTAGATATGGTTGTTCTGTGTAATGCAGTGAGCTAGAGCTATGATATCCCTATGGATGTGCCCCTAGTGGATGAGCACTAGTGGGTGTATCAGATCCTTTGCTATATGTTGTTCAAGAATCAGACCTGCCTGTACCTCTAATTGTTATGTAAAGGGTACAGGTCGGTCCCACCTTAATGTGATTAATAATAAATGTAAAAGATAATTAATATGATTAATATTAATAATAATAATAATAATAATAAATATAATAATTATATGACTTAGTGAGGTCGGCCTTGTTGAGCCAATCGACACTTCGGTTGATAGGATAAGTCTAATATAAGTAAAGGGAAATTCCCCATTGTGGAATCATACCCTACTTGTGAGTTTGGAAATTTCAGCAAGTACACTTCTTTGGTAAAAGGTGTGCACCTCTCTTGGGCGCTAGAGTTCTAGGGTTTGAAGCACCCTCTTGTGTGCTAGGGTTTATCTTGGTGGAGATCTTTCTCTTGAATATTATAGCAAAGGATTTGGCTGGGTTTTCTTCCCTTGTTGAGAAGGGTTTCCCAGGGTACTTCTTGTGTTCTTGTGCATGGTGCTTCTTCTTGTGATCTTGGTTGTTGCAACATTATTGTTTATGGTTAAGTGAAATGATAAAATGAAATAAACTTCATGCTTAACCGAGCTTATGAAAAATCAACAGACGGGGACAAAGTGGTGAATGACATCATCTACTACAAAGACCGCATATACTTAGCCCCGAAATCTACACTGAAGAAGAAGATTATGAAGGTTATGCATGATGCACCATTGGCAGGGCATCCGAGATACTTTAAAACTTACAAGCAGATCAGGGAGAGGTTCACTTGGAAGGGACTCAAAGATGATCTATTGAGGCATGTGAGAGAATGTGTGACTTGTTAGCAAAACAAGTCAGAGCAGACCCATCATGCGGGATTACAAGAACCATTGTCCATCCCAGAGTAGAAGTGGGAAATCATATTTATGGACTTTATCACATGTTTACCGAGGGTATAGAGAATAGCCTGCATATATGTGGTGGTCAATCGGTTGACCAAATTTTCACATTTCTTTGCCATATCCTCAGAATATAAGGAAACATAGGGAGCAGAGTTGTTCTTCAAGAAGGTATTCAGACTCCATGGCTTGTCGACGTATATCATCAGTGACATAGAGAGCTCTTGTGGCTTTGTCTCTTGGGACAAAAACCCTAGAGAGTTTGGAAGATTGGTTTCGGTGGTGAGACCATCCACCCTAGTTGGTGGAAGGGAGGAGATCATACATATTTCTTCAGTGTGCTCCATTGTGGTAGAGTTTATCATCTTGGCGACGAAGTTTCTTCATGTGTGGCTAAGTTTTATCTTGTGGCGGCTGAGATCTAGTTGTGGCTACATTTTTGGTGTATGGGAAACATTCTCTTAGTGAGGGTCAAGTCTACTCATGTTGGGAGAGTCATTATGTGAAGTTGGGTGATTTCTCATTGTGTTGGGCGAGTTTCAGAGAAGAGGGGTTAAGTTTCCCTACTTGGAGGTCATATTCTATTGCTAGAGGTCATTTTGAGTGCAGTGGAGGCCAAGTTCTTTGCTTTACTGGCCAAGATTTGCTTGTTGGGACATTTCCTATACTTGTTGGGCACATTCCTTCTTTGTTGGGCACTTTTGTCACTTGATGGACACATTACCTAGATGTTGGGCACATTGTTTCAGTCAGGGAATGAAGGGACTATTGTTTTGGGCGAGCCATTGTGCCAAATCCCACCTTATCTGTTGTTGCAACGATTTTCTCTGTGGAAAGACCTATTTGCAAAAGAAAGAGGGATGATTTCTCCTACAACAGAGTCATATTGACCTGTGGGTGTTATTTGCTAGGTTGTAAACTCATTTGACATTCTACAACAGGCTTATTCATCTCAGATTTTACAGAGACAACTTACAATAATGATATCAGGTTCCTCTGTCATGTCCCCATTTTTGGGGTCCCCTGTTCGGCAATTGGACATGACTTCTGAGGCTTGTCAATGAATACAAAGGGAGTCATGGGTTTATTTGATGTCACTTACCTGGGAGATGTTATGTTTCTAAAGTGATATTTAATTAACAGATAATAAAGTAATGTTAGATTAATAGTTGTTAAACATTAGTAAAGTAACTTTAATCTTCAAGTGAAAATTAAAAAGGGGGAATAAGGGTCATGTTTGATTTAGTCAAAAAAGGGAAAGTTCTAGAAGGGCCTGGAGGAAGAATAAAACGAGGGGTAGCGCTTCACTTTGACATTATGTTTTGGATTGATCTCATTGGAGTTCTCTTGGAGCCAAGGTTTTCGTTGGGTTTTTGGAAAAACCCTTCCATTGTAGTTTAGTTTCGGTGGTGCAATATCCACCCTAGCTAGACAAGGAGGAGGATCCATCCTGGATCTTCATTGTGTTGAAATAATATAACTACAAAGAATATTTTATTTATTATTGATATATTATCCATTAGATCAATCCCTGTTTGCGGATTGATCATGTCGGGTATTGTAAATAACCAAATCCCCTTTTGCGGATTGGTAAAACCCAAATTGTAATAGGCAGAATGAGAAGCTGGCCCCCAGATTAATTAAAGGTGGTTATAATCACCCAGATGGAGAAGTCGGCCCTGCCAGTGAAAAGTCACCTGCTACATTGTATAAATAAAGAGGCTAGCGCCTCATTTGTACACACACTCACTTGTTCATCAGAGCGCAAGTTTGGAGCTGCAGTTGGAGAAGAAGAGAGAGAGAGAGAGAGGTGCATTCTTGGGAGAGGAATTTATGTATTTGTTTGATTTATCTCTTGGCATTGTATTGGCTATCTATATTAAGGAAGTTTTTGTTGGGTTTTCTCCCCCATGAGGGTTTCCCAGGAAAAATGATGTGTCTCTTGTGATTTTGTATTTCTTAGTGATCCTATCTATGCTATTGTTATCTAGTGAAATGAAAATAAACTTAATAATAGCTTAAACCTTGACATGGTATCAGAGCTAAGTTGAAGAGAGCATCTTTCACAAGAGAAAGTGAAGAACGTCACTATTGTCATACATGGAAATTAGGGTTTTTTATTAAAGAAGTATTTCATCCCCAAAACCATCTAGAAAAGTGCGCCCTTCCTCAAGGATCACTTTGGCATCCTCAGCGCAACTTTTCAGTGGCTAGATCTCCCGGAAAGTAAAAACCCTATTTTTCACAAAGTACCAGAAAACCAAACGTACCAAAGTACCAGAAAACCAGAAGCACTAGTCCAGAAATCTGCAGATCAAGTTTGGAGGGGTAAAAGTTGGATTTTCTGAAATCTAACCACACCAGACTACTCGCCTCATCCAAGCGCACCTCCTAGTAAGTTCAGAATTCAATTTTGAGCATTTTCATTTTTTTGGTATCTTTCTTAGCTCCAGGTAAAAGATATCTGCAAGCACTAAGCTTGTTGACAAGCTAGAAGGTGTGGAAAACTTTCGTGCCTGGAAGTATAGGATTGGTCTCATTATTGAAGAGAATGACCTAGCAAGATTCGTCAAAGAAGTACTAGAACCTGTCGATGCTGCAGATAAAGAAAAACACCACAAGGACATAGTTAGGGCCAAAAAAATCATTGCGGATTCGATCAAAGATCACTTGATTCCTCAAGTGTCATCAAAGAAGACTCTGAAAGAAATGTTTAATGCCCTAACCAGACTATATGAAGGAAAGAACATAAACCGAAAGATGAATCTAAGAACTCGGCTCAAGAATACAAGGATGCAAAGAGGAGAATCAATCCAAGAATATTTCTCCAAAATATCTCAATTCAAAGAACAACTAGAAGCAATCAGAGATGCTATAGTCGAAGACGAACTTATAATGAAGGCCCTTAATGGTCTCTCAAGACCTTGGGATGCATTCATCCAAACGATTTGTGAAAGAAAGGAGAAACTACTATTTGACAGTCTGTGGGAAGAATGCATTCAAAAAGAATCAAGAGTAGCTAATCGGGAAGCTTTACTTTCAATAGATGAAGATCAAGCCCTAGCTTTTCACACTAAAGGAGGAAGAAAGAAGTCTTACTTCCAGAAAGAAACTCATAAAGACTCTCACCCCCAAAACAAATTCAGTCATAAAGAATCTCAACCAAAGAGATTCCAGAAGAAAGGAAAGAGATTACTCATCTGTCCAATGCTACCATTGTGACAAGATGGGACATATTGCAAGACATTGTCCAAATAGACAATCAAAATACAAGAGGAAAAACAAGAGGCATCATGCTCATGTAGTTGAAGATGAAGAGCCACCCGCAAAGATGTTAAGAGAACGAATTAAAGACTATGTCTTAATCTCGGCCCTCTCAGGATCAGTAACACTTGGAGAGGACACTTGGCTCATTGATAGTGGTGCTTCCAAACACATGACGGGTCAAAGAGATGTTCTCTCTTACCTTTCAGAAAAGAAGTTTTCTCATAAAGTTACACTTGGAGATGATTATCAATACCCTATCAAGGGAGTGGGAGAATCAAACTACAAGCTTAACTCAGGGACTCCAATGAAGATGAAGGATGTACTCTATGTACCAAGTTTGACAAAGAACCTACTCTCCATATATTCTTTAGAAAAGAAAGGCTTCATAATTGTCTTTATAGATGGAGAAGTTCTTATGTGGGCAAAAGGAGAAACCATGAAAGAAGCAGTCGTCATTGGAAATGAAGAAGGTGGCTTGTATAAGCTAAGGGGTCACTTAGAAGCATCCATGACCCATGCCATTGAGAATCCATGTGAACTTTGGCATAGAAGATTAGCACACATAAACTACAAGGAATTACTGTATGTATGCAAGGAAATCACAGGTCTACCAAAACTCAAGGTTGACCATGAAGGTGTGTGCGATGGATGTGCACAAGGGAAGGACATCAAGAACCCTTTTCCAAAGAGAGACAACAAAGAAGGAGTACTAGAACTCATTCACTCAGATGTGTGTGCCCCAATGCCATCATCCTCCATCAGTGGGTATGTATACTATGTATCTTTTATTGATGATTATTCTCGTAAAAGCTGGGTTTACTTTTTGAAATCAAAAGATGAAGTGTTCAGTAAGTTCAAGGAATTTAAAGCCTTGGTAGAGAATCTTTTTGAAAGAAAGATCAGGATACCCAGGTCGGATAATGGAGGAGAATACACCTCAAAAGAGTTTGTAAACTATTGCAAAGAGGTTGGGATCAAGAGAGAGCTAACCACTCCCTACAATCCTCAACAAAATGGTGTAGCAGAAAGAAAGAACCGAACTATAATGGAAGTAGTGAAGACCACGATCCATGATCAAGATCTTCCAATGTGTTTATGGGCAGAAGCAGCAAAAAAAACAATATATGTACAAAACCGATTGTCCCATAGTGCACTTGGGTTCAAGACCCTGAAAGAGATGTTCTCCGGAAAGAAGCCAGAGGTAAGTCATCTCAAAATATTTGGTTGCCCAGTATTTGTACATATTTCGAAAGAGAATAGAAACAAGTTGGACCCTTCAGGAAAGAAGGGAATATTTGTTGGATACTGTGAGGTCTCCAAGGCCTTCAAGGTTCATATACCAGGTCACCATCATATTGAGATCAGCAGGGATGTTACCATTGATGAAGACACAACACTCAAGAAATCCAGAAGATGTCATCTTGAAGAAGTATATGAAGAGGAACCTGTAGCTCCCAGAGTTGTAGTGAGGAAAGTTCCCAGAATTGCAGAACCAGTGAGGGAAGTTATAACTTCCCCTAATGAGGAAATTCTAGAAGATCATGACATAGTAGAATTTCATGAACCCCCTCAGATGTCGATCTCCCATAAGAGAAAGCCTTCTTGGGCTAGGGAGCTTATTCAAGATGGAGAGAATTATGGTGTTCCCGAAGGAACCACGAGACAAGTGAAGAGACCTAAGCCATTCTCCAGTTATATGGCCTTGATGTGTGATCTCTTAGAGAAGGAGCCTACCTGCTTTGAAGAATCCATTCAAAAGAAAGAATGGACAGAAACCATGACAGAAGAATACCAATCCATTATAAAGAATGATGTATGGGAAATAGTTCCCAGACCGAAAAGCAAGGATGTGGTATCTTCCAAATGGTTTTTCAAAATAAAACATGTTGTTGATGGAAGTATTGAGAAGTACAAAGCAAGGTTTGTCGCTCGTGATTTTTCTCAAAAGGAAGGCATTGACCATGAAGAGACATTCGATCGTGTAGTCAGATACACTTCGATCAGAACCATCATAGCCCTTGCAGCTAAGATGAAGTGGAAGTTACACCAGATGGACATAAAGACAACCTTCCTAAATGGTGTCATTGAAGAAGAAGTGTATATAGAACAACCTCCAGGATTTGAAGTTGAAGCCAGGAAGACTCATGTCTGCAAGTTGAAGAAGGCTCTGTATGGGTTGAAGCAAGTTCCTAGAACTTGGTATGCAAGGATAGACAATTTTCTAATGAGCTTGGGCTTTACCAAGAGTAAAGTTGATTCTAACCTCTACTTCAAGGTTATGATTGATGAGCTGATGATATTTCTGTTGTATGTGGATGACTTATTCTTAACTAGAGAAGAAAATCTCATCACCGAATGTAAGAAGAAGCTTGCTTCAGAATTTGAGATGAAAGACCTTGGCCTAATGCATTATTTCTTAGGTCTTGAGGTATGGTAGAGCCCAGAGGGAATCTTCCTTAACCAAGGGAAGTATGCAGTTGAAATCCTGAAGAGATTTGATATGTTGGAGTGCAAGTACATGAATACACCCATGGAAATGAAGTTGAATCTTCTGGTCGACACTTCGTCAGAATTGAATGATGCCACGCTGTATAGACAGATCATTGGATCATTGATGTATCTGACGAACACCAGACCAGATATTTGTTTTGTCGTGAACACCTTGAGTCAGTTTCTGGTAGAACCAATACATGTTCACCTAGTTGTTGCAAAACATGTGATGAGGTACCTTAAGGGTACATTAGATTATGGTCTCAGCTATGATGGAGATCATAATTTCACACTAAGTGGGTACATTGATTCAGATTGGGCTGGAAGTGTTTCTGAAAAGAAGAGCACTTCAGGATGTTGTTTCAGTTTGGGATCAACCATGATCTCATGACAGAGTAGGAAGCAATCAAGCATTGCTCTCAGTACAGCGGAAGCAGAATACATTGTTGCATGTTCTGTCATTTGTGAAGCCATATGGATTCGGAAGTTGTTGACAGGTCTATTCGACCTGGAGATGGAAGAAACCACGATCCTATGTGATAAACAAAGCTGCATAAAGATGACAGAGAATCCTGTATTTCATGACAAGTCGAAACACATAGAGATCTAATACCATTACATATGTGACATGGTGCAGAGAGGAGCCATAAAGCTCCTGTTGACCGCCTATTCAGCTAGGGGTCAACTCATGTACCATGAAGAGTTCATCTATGTTGAAGACAGTATGGGTTCTACTTGGGCATTTGATGCCCCAGCACTAAAATTTTGTAAACGAAATTTCCGCACCCCTGCGTGGGTTAATAATGTAATGAGTCGGCATGAGTCATAGTTAGGTCAGGTACCTTGGGATGTTTCATTAAGGGAGTTCCTTTCACCGAGGGTTTTTTATCCTCAGGTTGTTAGCCGGGCTCCCGGGCCTGGTTGACTTCCCTTGAGTTTTTCCCTCCTCACATGCAATAATTTCCTCCAAAGTGGTGAACAGCGTCTTAATGGTCTCATCCTTTGGTAACCTTTGCTTAGGATTGATGTAAATGACCATGCTAGACATTGTAGAAAGTTTCGCGGAATTTCGTCGAGTCTAGATAGGTTTTTTTTTTTTTAATTAATTAAGTCTTTAATGATTTAATTAATTAATTTATTTTTGAGCTAAATGATGTAAAAACTTAACCTTTGGGATTTGGATAGGGATATTTGTGCTCAAAAGAAATGGAACAGCACCCCCTACACCCATAGGCCAAGTTTCAGCTCAGTCGGACAAGTTTTGATAGTTGTTTGTCCACTTAGAGTCAGAGTCAGTCAAAAACAGCAATTTTAATTGCTCAAGTGACATTAGTCAAATGTCAAAATTATTGTAATTTCTGAGTTAGTGAGTTAGTGGTAAGGTGGCAATGAGCAAGTTAGACCCCCCTAGCCTACCCAAACCCATCCTAACCACTTCAAACCTTAGTCTACCCATTTAACTTACTTTTACACCCTTTTTTCCCTTGCCCTAAGGGGAAATTCGACCCCCCTTACCCAAAACCTTAATTCTTTAGCTCAAACCTTAATCATTTGACTTCAAACTTTGTGTGGGCCCCTCATAAGTGAGGTGCGCCCCTTCTAGAGCTCCAACTCAGCATTTGATGGAGCCCATGTCCCATTTCCTTATGTATGTGGTGCCCCTCTCTCATCCCTCACGCCCCTTCTTCCTAAAACCTTAGAAACCACTCAAATATTAAAGTGGGGCCTCCTCTCATGAGAGGTGCGCCCCCCCTAGCCTATCCTTTCACCTCTCCCATGGCCCACGCTCCAACTCTTTGCTTGTGTGGCGCCCCCTTCTCTCATGCTCACGCCCCCCTTCTTCCAGCTCACGCCTTCTCTCCTCCTTGGCCATTCGTTTGAGCCTTGGATTGTGTTGTGGCGCCCTCTCATGAGAGGTGTGCCCCCCTTAGCCACTCACCTCACTCCCTCTTGTCCCCACGCCCTCCATGTCATCAATCCAAAACCCTAAACCTAGGTGGGGTGCCCTCTCCTTGAGATTGTTGCCTCTCTCTCTCAAAACAACACTTGGCCTTCATCCAAGGCCCCTCACTTTGCCATTTTGGGTATAAATGAGACCCTTCCCCTCCTCATTTCTTCACCATTCTTTGAGCTACTGTTATGCTGCTGAAATTTCATTCCAACTCCCTTGCTCTTGCCATCAAGCCACTCAACTCACTATTCTCTCATTTTTGGATTAATAGAGAAAAGATTTGGAGGATTTTGGAAGAAATTAAAGAGTACTCTTGTTTCTTTTTCTCATGAGGTGACATTGTGTTATTCTAGTTTGATTGTGTTGTAGCAAGTAGATCTTTGGTAGAGTATTCTACTAGGGTAAGCTGATTTAAGAGTATTCTTGTTGGTTTATGTTCATGTGGGATAGCTTAGGATTGCAAGTATTTCTTTCTAAGTTATTTCAATGCAACTATCTACTTCTATGCTTCACTCTTTTGCTTGAGTTTTGCAGGTCACTTCAAAAGGATATTGGGATAGCATCCAGAGGAGCCTACCCTTAGCCTTTCATACACTCCAATCATTTTCTCATTGTCCATTTTATTTCTGCACACGTTTCATATGTTTTTCAGCATTCTAACACTCTTAGATAGGTCATTATTATACACTTTCTCTTGCAGATTTTTGTGTGGAAATTTTCTGTGGTAAGGCAGAAAATTTCCTCTAACTTTGTGGTGTTTTTCAGCATTTCCAGCAAGCTTTTGCTTGCTGGTTTCTGCAGAAACTTACCAGCAACAAGGGGAAACGTTGTCCAAATTCGTCCACAAGCTTCAGCCAAGACATATCTCACTTGGGTAACGAATTTCTAGCATTTTCCTAGTACATTTTTGTATATTTTGTATTATTTCACCAAGTTTTCCTTGTATATTTCTCTAATAATTTGTTGCCGACACCTTGGGAGTGAGCTTGGCCTAGCCAACCCCCCAAAATCGTCTTGGCTTGTTTTATTATTCATTTATAAGTTATTCAATTAAATTTTTTATTCTTTTGGTTAATATTGTTGGGATAGTCTCTGCCTGAGCAGTCGGCCAGGAGCCTACCTGACATTCTCTCTCCCCGGCTCTCCAACGCTAGAGAACGAAGGTTGAATGCCCTGCTTTTCTGTGCAGTGATATCTTAGGGATATTAACCTAAATGTGCCGGCACCTTGGGGGAGTCATCCCCAAAATCGCCCTGGGCTTAAGGAAAACTAATCTTTACTTGTTTTCAGTTTTTGTATTGCCGGCACCTTGGGGGAGTCATCCCCAAAATCGCCTTGGCTAAGGGAGAATTAACTTTGATAATTCACATGTTTAGCAGCTAGATATATCTTTAGTTTTCATCATTGGTTAATTTCATTTCCTTTAAGTTTTTATTACTCACTTTAGCTCACGGCCTCCTCTCTTTTTTGCAACTTATGGTGATGATGAAGTAGCATATGTTGATGTGGATTATCATGTTTTAGCTCATGGCCTAGTTCATGTTATCATTTGCTTATCTTTGCTCACGTCTCAGTTTCAGTTTAGGCCACGTCTTGCATAAATGATATGAAATGCTTTATGGTTGAATGTTTATGGTTTAAGATATCCTCAATTCTCACGGTCTAGTTCATGATTAAGCAATTGCACACCTTTTAGCTCACGGCCTTGTTCATTATTGAAGCATTCACATCTTAACCTTGTTCCAGGCTTTCTTTACATTGCATATCTCATGGTTATTGGTTAAAGTTGCACATGTTAAACCCAGTTTTTGAGCTCACGTCTTAGTTCACTTTTGGTTAAGCATTTACTTCATCTTTGCTCACGTCTTGGTTCATTTCAAGCACATGTTACATCTGTTTTTCTTATGGTTCTAAATGATACATGTTGAATGGATGTCTATTGATGCTCACGGCATAGTTCATGGTTTAACACTCATATCTTGTTGATGCTCACGTCCTAATTCTTATGTTACATGTCTTTTGCTTATGGTTGTGGATGACATATATGTGATGGGTTGTCTTTGAGCTCACGGCCTCACTTACGTTTTCAGCATTTATATTTGATTTATCTCCATTAATGGTCTAAGGCTTATACACTCACGTCATCTCTTTCAAGTATACACACGCTTCATCTTTTACTTACAATTTCTAATGTGAATGGTTTACGGTTAATGGTTTAACATATTTCAATCTTTCATATGGCATGATGATGTGATGTTGGTATAGTCTTGTGCTATCATTTCTTTACTCAATGCTATGTTAATGGTGATTTGATTACACTCAGCAAGCATCGTTTTATACACATTTTGCTCACGGCCATACGCTAAAAAGATAAAATTTGAAGGTCTAAAACTTGTTAAAAAGCAACCCAACACACCTAAAGACCCACCCGCGGGTCCTAACAACTTTTAGTAACATTTTAGGGGCCTCAAACATCTCCCTCCACCATCTAAAACGGGTTTGAAGGACAGTCCAGGCGGTAGTGGCGGGGGACCGTCCCATGGTTTCGTTGGGGAGATCCCGTGGCTGGACTACTTCTTACTAGGTGCGGGCTGACCTTGGAAGCTAGGGTAGGGACTCGTAGCCCTACTATCTTGAGCACCGGGCAGTTATTTGGGGGAGGAGGAAGCTTGAGACACACACCTAGTTAGGGGGAAGGGTAATTAAAATTTGTAAAATCTTTAAACAATTACAACACCTAGTTGCATAGATCACATGTGTATGTTTTGGGGGAATTAGATGTATGGATAGGCAAACATAACTTGTGGATTACTTCATTGTTTCATCTATTCATTGCAGCTATATGTTCTATCTCCTTTATGTTTACATGAGCAATTGATTTACTTGTTGAATATCTGGTTATTTGCTTATCTTTGTGGTGTGGGTCAAGTAAGTATTGAGTATCCCACTTGGGGAGGCAATACTTCCTTTGATCCTTAAATGATTTTGTGGTTGGTTGCCAGTGAAGGCAGTCCAAATGGAGTAAGTGCCATTTGGGGCATGCTTGGCTCATATGTGTAAATTGTTTATATTTTGTACATCTTGTTACATTTGTGTATCCTTGTATCTGATTTGTAATATCTTGTATCTTGTACATCTTTGTATCTAGTTTGTAATTGATATAAGCTGTTGTAACCTTAGATTCTTTGTAACAAATAGTAACTGTGTGGTTTGGGGTAGTTTAGTTTGATTTAATTGTAAAACTTCTGTAATTGAACCACCCTCAAACCTTAGTCGACCCCATTGCCCAACAATAGGCACTAGTCATAGTGGACTTAGGGAAAGGCTTGACTGTCATATAGATCAGACTTGCATTTGCATTACTGCTTGATCATCTTAGGCTAGTTTTCCCCCTTTGGCCTATAACGAATTAAAATTAACTCCTAGAACCTTTAACGTAAAATTAACTTAGCAACTTAGGGACTACCCCCCTTGGCTTCCCTAGGAGTAAGCCTAGAAGGAAGAAGTTCCAGTCAAGGTGACAGTGTGGACTTGGAACTTAGACATTGTGTCTCCGAGGGCACACTAACTGAGTTGGACTTAGCTCACGTTTGCAAGTGTGCATTAGGACGGCAACAGCTCCAATATGCTAACAGGGATGAACAGGTTGTCGATGTGTTGAGCAAGCCTCTATCTCGTGTAAAGTTTGAGCACTTTCGAGATAAGCTTGGTATAGTTCGAAAGGACCTCCCTCGATAAGGGGAGTAGTGTTGTGTTGATATGCCAACCTAGTGTTGTGCTTCCATCTTAATTGTTGTGTGGTGATTCCAGCCTAGTGTTGTGCTTCCAGCTTAATTGTTGTGTGGTAATTACAGCCTAGTGTTGTGCTTCCAACTTAATTGTTGTGTGGTGATGCCAGCCTAGTGTTGTGCTTCCAACTTAATTGTTGTGTGGTGATGCCAGCCTAGTGTTGTGCTTCCAACTTAATTGTTTTGTTGAGATTCCAGCTTAATTGTTGTGTTGAGACTCCATCTTAATTGATGTGTTGTGATTCTAGCTTAATTTTTGTGTTGTGATTCTAGCTTAATTGTTGTGTAGTGTCTCAGCCTCGTGTTATGATGATGTGCCAACCTCGTGTTGTGATGATGTGGCCAGCCTCATGTTGTGATGGTGATGTATTAGTTTTATACTAATCCATATTGATGCAAATGATGATTTCATTCCATTGTGAATGACAATGTTGTTCATGAGAAAAAATTTCGATGATTTATAGATACGCCAGTCAATGTTCCAAGATGCTTTTAATGATGTTGTCCTCTCTCTTGCCTGATGTTGTTGTAGAATACCCTTCTCTTTAAGAGGGAGTGATGAAATAATGTAACTGCAAAGAATATTCTATTTATTATTGATATATTATTCATTAGATCAATCCCCTTTTGCGGATTGATCATGTCGGGTATTGTAAATAACCAAATCCCCTTTTGTGGATTGGTAAAACCCTAATTGTAATAGGCAGAATGAGAAGTCGGCCCCTAGATTAATTAAAGGTGGTTATAACCACCCAGATGGAGAAGTCGGCCCTACTAGTGAAAAGTCACCTGCCAGATTGTATAAATAAAGAGGCTAGCGCCTCATTTGTACACACACTCACTTGTTCATCAAAGCGCAAGTTTAGAGCTGCAGTTGGAGAAGAAGAGAGAGAGAGAGAGAGAGAGAGAGAGAGAGAGAGAGAGAGAGAGAGGCACATTCTTGGGGGAGGACTTTATGTATCTGTTTGAGTTATCTCTTGGCATTGTATTGACTATCTATATTAAGGAAGTTTTTTTTGGGTTTTCTCCCCCATTAGGGTTTCCCAGGATAAATGGTGTGTCTCTTGTGATTGTGTATTTCTTAGTGATCCTATCTATGCTATTGCTATCTAGTGAAATGAAAAGAAAATTAATAATAGCTTAAACCTTAACAAATTGGAGCTTCATCTTGTGATTTGAATTCAATTTTGGGTTGCCGCGATTTGCTTGGAGAGGTTGTGGCACTTGGAGGGTTTGATCTCATCTATTGAGGAGGCCATGGCATGATTCCATGTTTTTGGCTTGTATTGTGTGTTTTTTTCGTTGATGTATTGCAATTTCCATAGCATCCATTGGATTGTTGTAGTCATATCTTCATTCATAATAAAATACTCCATGATTCTCTTCTATTCCATGGGTATCTAGATTCCCTGCAATATGTTTGACAAAATGTCTTTAGTATAATTAATGCAAAGTATTTGTAGAAAAATGACAGCCAAGAACAATATAATTGCATAGAAGATCATAGTATCCAACATAGCTCTATTGGGGATATTACAATGGTATCAGAGATGGAAATATTGTCAGCATGTGAGTATCCATTTCATTAGTGTTGGGGCAAAGTTCCTTGGCAAAGCTGAAATTCTTGGTGTTGATCCATTATTGTTAGGGCCGATTTTATTTACCAGGACCGATTTCATTCATCATTGGACCAAGATTTGGTTGTTGGGTGGAGCTTCCATTATTTGGGAGGTCGAATCACTCTAAGAGAGATCGAATCTGGCCATTAAAGTGTCGAGTTCCAGTGTTGGGTAGTGTTTTGCTTGGCTGGGTATAGTTAGAGCCACAAATGAGAGATTGTCAGCCTCCTTGGGAAGATCAATCTTGGTTTGAGGATAGCGATTTTTGTTTGGAGAGGTTCGTGGATTTCCATAGAGAACCAATTTACCTCTTTTGTAGAGCCACGGGAACGTGTAGAGACTGTGAGGGATAGTGGGGGTTTGATAACCCATTCTGAGGGCTGCATAGGAGCTAATTGGAGGGTCAATCCTATAATGTCCCTTTCCAAATAAGATCTCCAGAGAGGAGGCTTAATGGTCTAAACAACCCCGTTAGACTATAGCCAAGGCCATAAAGGGGTAAACAGGGTTACTAGAGGTCACCTCAGCCAAGGGTGTTATAATTTGAAAGTGACATTGAGCTAAAAGTGTCTAAAAGTGCTTTTAAGCCAACTTGAGCTAAAAAAAGAACAAATGAGCTAAAAATAGAGTCAACAACGAATTAGGGTTTCGGGCAACTATAAGAGAAGGTATAGCGACCTAATTCATCATTATGTAGATTTTGATTTGTCATTGAGGAGAGGCACATATCAGGAGAGATAGCTCAGTCGATTCCAGGAGGAATACACCAGTGGCTAATTTCGGTGTTGAGAGACACACCCTAGTCACCGGGGAGATCACATAGGTCTTCCATCAGTCTTCAACAACAGTTTCATAGGTTCCAACAGCAAGAGTGCACGTATTCAAGGTGAGGGTGCAACTTCTGAGGAGGTATTGAGTCAACTTGTCCCATCCAGGGAGAATCTAGGGATTTCCTTCTGACCCAATTGAGAGGAAGGCAAGGCACATAATTTTCCTGGTTTCTCGTCAGATTTCGACAAAGAAATCGTCTAGGGTGCATTTTCCAGTCATTGAGCTTGCGATAGTTGGGGAGGACACATTTGGGGTTCCTGAGCGATCATCAGATCAGATCCAGGGAAATACCTCTAACCCATTTCACACTAGGCCAGGGCGCTCAGTTTGAGACACTTATCAATCGATTTCGACGGTGGAATCACTAGGGCACGGTTTTTTGGTAGCATAGGGGGTGCATTTCCCCATGGGGATCCATCTGGGGTCTAGAAATACCATATGAGGTTCGTTTAGTCACCAAGACTGAGAGAGACAATAGGGCACACTATTTGGGACAGTTTCCAAGCAGATCTGAGGGGTCTAGCCATCGGTGCAAACTTTCCATACTTGCAGCAGTTGTCGTAGTTTGCAATAGATCTCACACTTCTTCCATTGATCCCACAATAGTCTTCTATTATCGGATATTATTGTTTCAGTTTTTTTATTGTATTCCGCCCAAGATCCTTTTGTCATTTGGTCTAGCCGAGTGATTTATTTTATTTCAGCCGCATTCAACATTGTACTCTAGAGATATCATAATATATTGTTTACAATCTTTTGTCTCATTTACTATCTGTTTGATCAATATATATATTGTAAACAATTAATTATACACATACACATATAAAACGCATCAAAAAACCTTCAGTGTATCAGATCAGATATTGGACATTTCAGATTAGTAGTATTTCCTAGACTAGTCGAGTCAAGAACATTACAGTGGTATCAAAACTTTCTTCCTGTCATCTTGTGTACTTCTCATGACCCCATGATTCCGGGAACAAGTGAAGAATACCCATAGAGCCGAGGACACATTGGGGACGAGTACATTTAGTACCGTAGAGGCCATAGTAGAGACCGGAGAGATAGGAACAAAAAGGAATAAACTCCCTTCCACACTCAGTCTGATGTAGAGCTAGAGTTAGAGGACAGAGAACATATCAACTTTGACACAAAGGCAGAGATATAGAGGACTATGGGTGACAGGCGTGAGACACCAGAGGCTAGGGGGAAAGGCCCCAAGACACATGTTGACAGTATGCAGGCCATGTTGAATGACCTAGCTAGAGGACAGAGAGACATGGCGAACTCCATACAACAGATGACCATCAATACATAGATGATCCATCATAGCGTGAGCACTATAGGTGTCAATGTCGCAGGAGGAGCGAGTGGTTCAGGAGGACACCAGGGAGGTGGGGCCAGTGGCTCCAATGGATCTCAGGGTGGAGCTAGTGCACACCCTTCACCAAGCCAAGCCTACACATCATCTGGGAGGATTCCTCGACCTATATACCCACAATTTTAGGGAGGAGAACCATTGGGACAGCTAAGGCATGCGGGAGGATAGCCAAGTCAGGGACAGGTAGTGCCACAGGATTCGTTAGGGGAGTACAATAGAGACTACTTGGAACTAGGACCAAAGTTCCATGTAGACATGAGCTTGATGGAATATTGTTCGATCAGATATCGAAAAAGACCTCGGGAGGCACAGAGGGGCAATGGGAAAACTCACAACATGGACTTAATCAAGAAAGTGGGAAATCTAAACATTCCTACTTTCGAAGGATCATCAAGATTCTCAACTCATGCATGGGTACAAAATCTTGACATGTACTTCAAGCTTAACCCGATGACAGAGTCAGAGGCTATCAATTTTGCCACTTTTCACTTAGATGGCGAGGCCCATGAGTAGTGGTACCATGGGCTGGTGACCTTGGGTCACAACTGTTGATATTATGGTAGCTGCGGGAGGTATTAACCTCCACATGTAACCCTATCAAGAATGGAATATTCCAAAAAGCAAGAAGAAACCCTAAATCTTTGGACATAACCCTAGAAGACAAGTCGGCTAAAGGAAATATTTAATATTGAGTTTTTAGCCTCCAGAATGAGAAGTCAACCCATAAAATTAAGGAGAAGTAGTATAAATACAAGACGCCATATTTCATTTGATATACACAGCTCGCAACTACATAAATGTAAGAGTGTGTAGTGCAGAAACTGAATAAGTGCACAAGTATGGAGAGTAGTTGCAGTTGCAGCTACTGCAACCTGTATTCTTGGTTTAGGCTTGGACTTTCTATTGGTTATGGTTTGGACTTTATGCCTTGTGTGCTAGCTCCAGAGAGAGGTTACGGGCCCACACTATCTTCAGACAGTCTAAACGCTAGAAGATAGATTGGGAGGATTTGCTCAGTTACAGCTGCAGTTGTTGTCAGTTTTTGTTGTAGCAACGAAATCCTAACCCTCTTGTTGAGGCACCTTAAGTTAAGAGATTGACCTAATTTCTAGATAGCCTAGTGCACCTCCTGGTATTCTCAGCAAGCTAAGACACCAAGTTTGAATTTTTGGTCAAAGTCAAAGGTTGACCAAGTCAAAGTCAAAGAAAGTCATGACTTACTCTATGAAGTCAGAAAACAAGTTAGTATGGGCTTCTAACTTCAGAGCGTGGAAGAAAAGGATTGACCTCATCCTTGCCAAAAATAAAGTGTTGGATATCGTGAAAGGAAAGATTGTGGAACCACAAGTTGAATAAGGAAAAGAGAAGGAACCTCAGAAGGTTTCAATTATGGAGAAGTTCAAGGATAATGACATCAATGCCATGATTATCATAGTGGACTCTATAAAACACCACTTGATACCCTACATCTCTCATCTTGACTCATCTAAGAAGATGTATGATGCCCTAACTAACCTTTTCTCAGTTAGAAACATTGGACAAGTAATGAGTCTAAAGAATGAGCTCCGTGACATGAAAATGAATGATGATGACAACATAACATCATACTTTGTGAGAATCTCTCAGTTAAGAGATCAACTACAAGCGATTGAAGAAATCATTTCAGAGAAGAAACTGGTAAATATAGTATTCAATGGTCTTCCCAAGACATGGGATGAATTTTCCGAAAGCATGAACACAAGGAAGGAGTATCCCACATTTGAAGAAATTTGGACTTCTTGTGCACAAGAAGAATCAAGGATTAGCGCAAAAGAGAAATTCCAAAGGAAAGATGATGATCAATCCTATACAACAAAGTTCAAGAAATTCAGGAATAAGAAAAAGTTTGACTCAAGGAAGAAACCAAATCAAGAGAAAGATATTTCAAAAATACAACCCTTCAACTATCAAAAATATGGTTACTACAAGAATTATTGTCCCGATTTAAAGAAAAGGAAGGAAACACACGAAGCATCAGTTGCCGAAGAAAGGGAACCCTCAAAGAAGGCTAAGCAGGATAAAACAAAATTCTTCTAAAACAAGGTAACAATATTCTTCATAATTCTTGTACATACCATGTTTACATAGTTTCTGTACATATCTTGCATATCTATTTCTTAGAAGATAAGATGTTCAAGCGAAACAATACCTATGGAAGAATAACAAGATAAGGATTTCTATCACGATGACTACAAGTCAAGCAATACACATGAGAAGATGAAGTCCATTGACAATCCTTGGTAAAAATTCTTGTGGAAAATATTATATAAGTAACAACTGCCAGATAAGCTGAAATTGGAATCAAACTTGAAGAGACCCAGAAGAAGTCAAAATAGAAAGAAGTCATCAATCAAGAGGAAATTAGAAAAATACTTGTGACACTTTGCAAAAGGCAATAATGATGTAGACAAAAGCGTGGAGTCTCTTAGATGGAGGGAGTTGATTACAGAATTCCAAAAGAAGAGCATGCATTCATGCATGAAGAAAGGATTAGGAGGGAGATAATCCTAAATAATATGATCCATTGAGGACTAAGTCATCGAAAGTTTTTCTCATCGTCAATATCATCATCGTTCACAACATGGAGCTGGAGTAGCATCATCATCATCATATGCATGAAGCTGAAACATCAACATCAATTAGCATAATGCTAAAGAAACAATATCACCAACACGAAGATGGTACACCATCGTCAACAACACTAGGATGGTACAACGTCACCAACAACACAAGGTTGAATCAACAACATCATCAACATGAGGTTGAAACAACAACATAATCAGCACGAGGTTGATACAACAACATCATCATCATATGGCAACATAATGAGGCAGGTGCAACAACATTTTGTGGTACTCTGAAAGACCGTCCTTATCGGACCTTCGGGATATTCCCAGGAATCAAAAGATTCCCTAGGATATAAAATCTTAACGGAGCTACCACGTGGTACTCTGATAGACCATCCTTAACGGACCTTCGGGATCAGCCCGGGAATCATAAGATTCTCGAGGATATAAAATCCTAACATAGATACAACTACTAACCACAACTGGCATATACATGCACATGTACCCTGACAGACCATCCTTACCAAACCTTTGGGATCTGTCTAGGGATGCTTAATCCCCTAGGACATAAAATCCTAACGGAGCTACCCGTTGTTGGTCAAGATACCATAGTATCATCAATATCACTCCCCCTTTTGAGGGAGGTCCTTTTGGACAACACCAAGCTTGTCTCCGAAGTACTCAAACTTCGCATGAGATGAAGGCTTGGTCAACACATCTGCAACCTGCTCATCTGTGCCAACGTATTGGAGATTTATAGCTCCCCTCTGCACCATATCACGAATGTAGTGATACTGGATCTCTATGTGCTTCAACTTATCATGGAACATTGGGTTCTCCATCATCTTTATACAACTCTGGTTATCACATAGAATCACAATGGCTTCCATCTCCAGATCGAACATACCTGTCAACAACTTATGAAGCCATATGGCTTCACAACTGGCGGAACATGTTGCAATGTATTTTGCTTCTGTTGTGCTGAGAGAAATATTAGATTGCTTCCTTCTTTTCCATGAGGTCATGGTTGACCCCAGACTGAAACAACATCCTGAAGTGCTCTTTCTATCAAAAGCACGTCCAGCCCAATTTGAATTAGTGTAACCATACAGTCTAAAGTCACGATCTCCAGTATAATAGAGTCCATAATCCAATGTACCCTTAAGGTATCTCATCACATGCTTTGCAGCTACAAGGTGAACACGCCTGGGCGCCACCAAATACTGAGTCAAGGTGTTCACAACAAATCATATATCTGGCCTGGTATTCATCAAATACATCAACGAACCAATAATATGTCTGTACAGAGTAGTATCAACCAATTCTGACGAAGTATCAACCATGAGCTTCAACTTTGTTTCCATGGGTGTGTTCATGGATTTACATTCCAACATGTCAAATCTGAATTAGTGTAACCATACAGTCTGAAGTCAYGATCTCCAGTATAATAGAGTCCATAATCCAATGTACCCTTAAGGTATCTCATCACATGCTTTGCAGCTACAAGGTGAATACGCCTGGGCGCCACCAAATACTGAGTCAAGGTGTTCACAACAAATCATATATCTGGCMTAGTATTCATCAAATACATCAACGAACCAATAATATCTCTGTACAGAGTAGTATCAACCAATTCTGACGAAGTATCAACCATGAGCTTCAACTTTGTTTCCATGGGTGTGTTCATGGATTTACATTCCAACATGTCAAATCTGAATTAGTGTAACCATACAGTCTGAAGTCATGATCTCCAGTATAATAGAGTCCATAATCCAATGTACCCTTAAGGTATCTCATCACATGCTTTGCAGCTACAAGGTGAACACGCCTGGGCGCCACCAAATACTGAGTCAAGGTGTTCACAACAAATCATATATCTGGCCTGGTATTCATCAAATACATCAACGAACCAATAATATGTCTGTACAGAGTAGTATCAACCAATTCTGACGAAGTATCAACCATGAGCTTCAACTTTGTTTCCATGGGTGTGTTCATGGATTTACATTCCAACATGTCAAATCTCTTCAGTATTTCAACTGCATACTTCCCTTGGTTAAGGCAGATCTTCTCTGGGCTCTTCCAAACTTCAAGACCTAAGAAATAATGCATCAGGCCTAGGTCTTTCATCTCAAATTCTATAGCGAACTTCTTCTTACAATCTATGATGAGATTTTCTTCTCATGTTAAGAATAAGTCATCCACATATAGTAGCAATATAATTGGTTCATCATTCATAACCTTGAAGTAAAGGTTAGAATCAACTTTACCCTTGGTAAAGTCCAAGTTCGTCAGGAAACTATCAATTTTGCCCTACCAAGCTCTAGGAGCTTGCTTCAACCCGTACAAAGCTTTCTTCAACCTGCAAACATGAGTCTTTCTATCTTCAACTTCAAACCCTTGTGGTTGTTCTATATACACTTCTTCTTCAATGAC
The DNA here is from genome assembly GCA_032191745.1 of Picea mariana. NCBI lineage: Eukaryota > Viridiplantae > Streptophyta > Pinopsida > Pinales > Pinaceae > Picea > Picea mariana. The sequence continues at coordinate 41,534 of JASDQU010373539.1, forward strand.
ACCATTTAAGAAGGTTGTTTTCACATCCATCTGGTGTAACTTCTAATTCATTTTGGGGTGTACTCTCCTCCATTATCTGACCTGAGTATCTTGATTTTTCTTTCGGAGAGGTTTTCTACAAAGGCTTTGAATTCCTTGAACTTTCTGAGTACTTTATCTTTTGATTTCAAGAAATAAACCCAAGTTTTACGAGAGTAATCATCAATAAATGATACATAGTATACATACCCGCTTAGAGAGGTTGATGGCATTGGACCACATACATCTGAGTGGATGAGCTCCAAGATTCCTTCTTCTTTATTGTCGCTCTTTGGGAAAGGATTCTTTATGTTCTTTCCTTGTGCACATCTCTTGCATACACCTTCATGATCAACCTTAAATTTTGGTAAACCTGTAACTACCTTGCTTACATATGGTAAGGCTTTGTAGTTGATGTGAGCTAGTCTTCTATGCCAAAGTTCACAAGGACTCTTGGTGGAGTGAGTCAAGGCTGCATTTGAGTGACTCTTTAACTTGTACAAACCACATTCTTTTGTTCCAATGACAACTGCATCTTCTATGGTTTTTCCTTTAGGTCACATAAGAACTTCACCATCTATGAATGAAACCCTGAAACCTTTCTTATATAGAGTTGAGATAGAAAGTAAGTTCTTTGTCAAACCTGGTACATAAAGTACATCCTTCATTCTCATCGAAGTTCTTGAATCTAGTTTGTAGGTGGATTCTCCCATTCCTTTGATAGGATACTAATAATCATCTCCGAGTGAAACTTTCTGGGGAAAGTCCTTTTTTGTAAGACTAGAGAAGAATGTATTTCTGACCTGTTATGTGCTTAGAGGCACCACTGTCTATGAGCCAAGTATTCTCTCCAAGTGTCACAGATCCTGAGAGGGCAGAAAACAAAACATAATCTTCAATTTCTTCTTTAGTCACCTTCTTGGGTGGCTCATCATCTTCAGCTGCATGGGCATCATGTCTTTTCTTATTTCTCTTCTTGTATTCTTCCCTTATGGCAGGAAAATTCTTAGCAATGTGTCCCATCTTATCACAATGATAATATTGATAAGAGGGGAATTTTGTTTTCCTTTCTTTGACCCTTATGATATTTCTAGAATCTCTTTGGAGGGTGAGATTCTTTATGGAAGTGGGTGAATCTATTTGGGGAGTGAGATTCTTTCTGAAGGTGGGTCTCCTTTTGGAAAATAGACCTTTTCTTTCCTCCTTTAGCATGAGCAGCTAGGGCTTTATCTTCATCCCTTAATAGTATGACTTTTTGGTTGGCTACTCTTGCTTCTTCTTGAACACGTTCTTCCCATAGACTATCAAATTGGAGTTTCTCTTTTCTTGCACATATAGTTTGGATGAAGGCATCCCAAGGTCTTGTCAGACCATTAAGTGTTGTCATGATGAGTTCATCTTCATCCAAGTTGTCTCCAATTGCTTGTAATCATTCCTTGAATTGAGAAACCCTAGAGAAATAATCTTGAACAATTTATCCTTTCTGCATCTTTGTATTCTTGAGTTGGGTTCTCAAATTCATCTTATGGTTGATGTTCTTTCCTTCATGCATTCTGGTTAGGGAATCAAACATATATTTTGGAGTATTATTAAAAGACACTTGAGGGATCAAGTGGTCTTTAATGGAATCTACAATTATTCTTTTGGCCCTAATCATATCCTTGTTGTACTTCTCTGAAGGTTGCTTCTTCTTAGGGTTCCGGTACATTTTCTTTTATGAATTTTGCAAGGTCATTCTCTTCAGGAATGAATCCAATTTTGTACTTCCAAGAACGAAATTTTTCCACACCTTCTAACTTGTCAACAAGCTTGGTGCTTGCAAACATCTTGACTTGTAGCTAGGAAAATGACCAAAAAAGGAAAGTGCTAAGAAAATGAATCTGAACTTACCAGGGATGTGTTGGGTTGAGGCGAGTTGGCTGGAGCTAATTGTTTTCAAAAATTCCAAGATTTACCCCTTGAAACTTGACCTACGCAAATATAGACTAGTACTTCTGGTATTGGTTATGATTTCCTGGTTGTCTGGTACTAGTCAAAACTAGGGTTTGACTTTTCGGAGAATCTGGCCACTGAAAATGTGTACTCAATCTGCTAAAGGATGCGCTAGAGTAGGGCTCACTTTCCTAGATGTTTTTTGGTCAAAAACTCCTCTCCAATAAAAATCCCTAATTTCCTTGTACGACAAAAATGACGTTTTTAGATACCCAGTGAAAGGTGCTCTATTCAGTCAAGCTCTGATACCATGTTAAGTTTTAATGTTGTTATTAGGTTATCTTCAATTTACTAGAGAATTCAATGCATTTCCGAAACAACAACATACGGAGGATCACTGAAACACAATCACATGGTACACAACATTTTATCTCGAGAAACCCTCATGGGAGAGAAAACCCAACAAAAACTTCCTCAATAATAGATTGCCAATACAATGTCAAGACTAAGACCAAACCACCAAGAATAAACTAGAACTGAGCATGCACCTCTCTTCTCCTTCTTGAAATTGCAGCTTCCTTCAAAAGATGCGCACTATAAGTGACTGTGGGTGAGTGAAAAAATGAAGCGCCATCCTCACTTATAAATACTTGTTGAGGAGGTGTTAGGGTTATGTCTCTTCACTTTGTAGGGACGACTTCTTCCAAGAGTGGTTGAAACCACTTTATAAAACCTAGGGGCCGAATTTACAAATACCACCATATAAATATAGCTTGACCAATCCACAAAAGGGGATTTTATCTTATACAAGACTCGACATGATCAATCCACAAAAGGGGATTTAATCTATAAGATAATATAATTAGAATATTCTTCGAAGTTACAATATTTCAATAGAGTTTGGCATGCTCTTCATCTTTGACAAGAGTAGAGACTTCATCATCTTTGGTAGCCATGACACATGGGGGCATGAGTGGCACTCATGATTTGAGGGAGGAGCCTCTTGTGACAATCCCGCACAAGGATCATTCAAAGTTGCAAATGCTTGAGGAGAGGTTTGAAGCAGAGGATTTTGACCATGCTCATGTTTTACACTATGGGGATCATGAGTTTCAATCCCACTAAAGGTTCAAGGCTTAGCTACAGAGGAGATAGTTGAGCACATTCCTTGTGGACCAGGCCACAAGAAAGTGTATGCATCCATGGATTGGGTGGACAGGTATATGACAGACATGAGCATGCTCTGGGACACAGGTTCAAGCGGGATTAGTAAAGTGATGGATATAGTAGCACCTATAGAATACATGATGGTATAGGAAGATTCATTGATAGGCAGCAGTATGTAGGGGTATTTTTTGGCACACGGTAGTGTACAATGGAGTTTTGGAGCGTTTCTTCCAGGGAGACCTTCTGATAGATTCCTCGAGCATACCATTGATTTTAGGTTACCCAAGATCGGTAAGTGGATGGGTGAGCCTCAGGGAGCAGAACATCCCTCAATTATCAATCTTCATTTGGAATACCATCAGATGAGGGACAGGGAGCATGAAACTCACAGATCTGCTTCCATGCTTCATTATGATTTCTTGGTCATGCCCTTGGGGTTGACCAACACACTAGTCATTGTCCAATCTTGTAGGCATTATCAATGGCATCTATTGTTGTTATTTGATGCCCTCATTATATACAACATGATATGGGAGTTTCACCTGAGTCGATTGGATGAGACAGGTGGCATTGTGGCCATGTTAGAGGTCTTCCATTTGGACCATAGGAGATCCAAACTCTGTTAAATCGGTTCACAGAGATTTTAGTAGGCATTGGGAGTGATGGAATTCCAATTTGTTGGTGGGATTCTGACATTCAACGGAGTGATAGACTGTTTCATATGATGAGGATGATCAACAAGGTCGTGTTAGTGGTTGATTTGCCTCATTATGGGGATGTTGTGAGAGGAGTTGTTGAGCCTTGTTTTATATGGTGAGGTAGATTTTCCCTCATGATACCCAAGATCGAGTCTACTTGTGGATTGGTAGGCTTCGACGTCGCCAAGATGCCTTGGCGAGACATGATCCAGGATAGTGAGTTCAGTCCTTTCAGGGATTTTAGCTTGGGGTTTCAGGAGAGGAGAGCGCAGTCTGAGCATGGTGGCCAGGCGGTTATGGTCATAGGGGTGCATCATCAGTATGGTGGTTCCTCTCGAAGATTAGCTTGGGACCCTGTGACTACAATGTTTGACAACTCAGCGACCAATACAAATGAGATGGTCATTTCTGTCTTTCCAGAGTTTACTCTTGTGATRCCTAGGTTTGGTTGCTTGGGGGAGTGGTCCTTTGAGGAGTTGACCAAATTTGTGCAGCTTTTGATAGCCGGGCTTATCAAAAGAAGTCAGGTGGATTCTTGTGTTAGCACCTGGCATATCAGGGCTATGAGTAGAGGGTGTTTCACATCATTTCAGTTAGTTTGGGACCYTGGTGACTTTACCACTTATAGCTCGATCCAAGAGAGGTTCACATGGAGGGACTTTGTAGACAATGTGTTGGGAKATTTTTCGAACGATGCTTGGATGATTGCAGTAGGCTGGGGGCGCTGGAGTATTAGGCATTTTCTCTTGGGTACTTGGACATAGGTGTTTTTTATGCCCTATCAGTTTGTGACCGACCACATAGAATTCTCTAGGATGTCTAATTTTAGAGTTGGCTTGGTTGACTTTATTGAGATACATTGGCAGGACAATATCCTTGACTGTGGGGATGATTCTTTGAGGCATTACAGCTTGTGGATGCAGGAGTGGAGTATGTAGTCTAGGTAGGTGGATTAGATATTTATGATCAGAGTGGCGCAACGTCGGCATGATGGGTCCTTTCCGGTGATAGCATGAGACCTTGGGATATTATGGGTTGACAGTTTGGCAGCTGGTACAGATGAGAGAGACAGTTGTTACTTTCAGGAGGCCCCTTGTGTTAGTACATTGCAGGGCAGTATTGTGGGCTGTAGGTGCTCTACATATTTCAGATTGGTTTGGGACTCAGRGATCATTATTAGTTTAAGTTTGATTCAGTTTGTTGGTCCTATGGGTTTGATGGCATTGCTTGAGGACAAGCAATCATTGGGAAGGGAGGATTGTCATGTCCCCATTTTTAGGGTCCCCTGTTATGTAGTTGGAGATGAMTTTCAAGGCTTGTCAGGGTATTTATGTTGATGTTTGGGTAGCATCGGGAATACATTCTCTTGGGATTGGTCATGGTGATTTGACCAGTGGAGAATGGCCCTGGCATAGTCTTTGAAGGACATAAGACTCAAAGTGATAGTGTTCCTCTAGTGTGTGGTAGCATTGGGCAGACATTCACCCACAGGCGTGTACCTATGGTGAATGGCCCTGGTAAGCATCGGGCAAACCTCTCCTAGATTGGGCTGCATAACAAGGGAGATAGGATACATTTATCATAAGCATTTACTTGTGGTAAATGGGCATGTTATCCACCAAGTTGCACTAGGATGGACTTCCAGCGAGCCGCCAAAGATTGAACATTTTCATGTTCAAAATTCAAAGTTCAGAAGTTTAGTCGGTCAATAAGACCACCTTTTTTTACATTTTCCATACAAATTGTAATAAAAGATGTGGCATGATGAACTTGTAAAATGTCTTATCCACCTTCGACTTAGGCATGAGTTGTTACTCTGGAGTGTTTTTTTACTTATTAATTATATTTTGTTGTTTAAAGACAATTTATAATTTATGAGTTTTTTCACTCAATTCTCCAAAGTTGGAGTATATACTCATGGTTAGGCTTTAGCATGGATATAATCCTAGTGTATAATGTATATTATCATGCTAAACATCATCCTAAAGTCTTATGGAAATGTGTTAAGTCCCCCTTAGGATTTTTAAATTTTATCAGTTAATTAAAAAAAAATTGCAAAACGAGAATTTTTAATTAAAAAAATAAAGTTGTATTACAAAAGTGGTACTATGAGCCTTCCTATGCCTTGGGGGTGCTCATTTTTTGACCTAGAGCACCCACAATACCTAAGTACCCACTTTGGTGAGTGAAATTAGTGGGTTTAATCACTAAAAAATCATTTTTACTCAAAAAACCCAAAAAAGACAAATAAAATCAAGAAAAATCAGCAAATGACTATTTTTTGGGAAAGATGTCTAAACATGTTTTAAGTGAAATAAACCCCAAAAGGATGTGTGGCAGCCATAGGAAGCAAGTAGGATGTGATTTGGGTTGAGTGGGTAAGATATGCTTTGGTTTTGGAGATGTCACCAAGGAGAGGTGCACCCCTCTTGAGGAGAGGTGGCACATTCTTAGAGATGGTTGCCCACTCCTTGAGAGGTGGCACCATCCCCACTCTTCATACCTCACATGTGGCAGGTTAGAGAAGCTAGGTGAAAGGTGGCAGTCCAACCTCTCACATTTGGCAAGCTCATACCCTCCAAGTGGTGCACCCCCTCCTCCAAGTGGTGCACCCTCCTCTTGGAAATTTCACCCTTTGCTATTTATAGAAGCTCTCTCCCATTGCAAACTAGTTGGAGTTGGGGAAATTTGTTTGTGGTTGTACTATTTTAATACTTCTATTTGGAACAAAGAGACTTTGGAGATCAAGAAGGTGTGGTATACATGTGTGTGGATGCTTGATGTCATTTGTGCTCAATCTATGAGGTAATATTTTCCTAATTTCTTGCTTTAAGTTTGTTGGTTTGGCCTTTGAAAAGGTGCTATCATCTAGTAGAATAGGATTTTATCTAGCTTTGTTGTTAAATTCTATTGTTCATTTATATTTAGAAATTTTGATTTGTATACATGTTTCGGTTAACTAATATACTTTTCAAGTCTCTTTTGTAGGTGACACCAATTTTCTTTAACAAGTTTTGTTGCAAGATTTTAAATCTTACAGGTTCTCATAGCTTGGAGTGGTGATGAAACTTGTTTGTTTGTTCACAACTTCAAGGATCTAAAGACTTAGTCCCTGCTTAACTCATCTAAAGACTCCATTGCCCAAGGGTTCCAAGGCTACAAGTTTCTTCTTTCTCTCTTTCTCAAAAGAAAATATAAATTTTGATTATTTCGTTGCAAATGCAAGTATCTTAGATCTATATTTATTTCAAATTCTGAATATCTAAATGTACATGCATAATATAAACTAGATCCAAGTTTGTACTTTCAAGTTTAATCTAATGCTTAGATCTAGCATAGGAAAAGTCTTCTTTTAGCATGTTTTTCTTTCAAAAAATTTAGAAGTTAAAAGGTCGTTCTTTATTAGAGATTTAACTTTCATATTTGGCAAGTTAAGTGCCTTCACATTGTTGTTCTAAAACAGAAAATAACGACCCTATGGAGACAATCTCTTCAACTTGCTCTCCTTAATTCATTTTTTGCTCAATTTACACTAGTTTTACTTAGTCAATTTTGGGGCTTTCCTAATAATAACAAAAAACACTTCCAAAGTGTTTTTGACCATATTTTTTCATTGTTTGTTTTTTGTTTTGTGCAACTTTGGGAACATACAAGAGAAAATTATGTCTGTTTTGGGCGGATTTGGAGTATCCGGGACCCCCGAGAGCATCTCTTTCTTCAATAAATACTTGTAAAACATTGTAAAGACTTGTGACCTCCCTAATGAATGGTCAAAATTTACTCCAATAAAGAGTTGTGTAATTTCTTTAATAAAATCAGTGGGGCTACAAGCTCCCACTTTTCATCCCCCCTGGGGGAGTGGTGTTTTTTTTGTGATTGTCTCAATTTTGCAATTTTAGCTTAGATTCAATTTTCACAACTAAGGATAAGCTAAAATTAATCTTTAATTGATCACAAAGCACTACAATCTCACATAAACAGTAAAGTTAAAATATGTCTTTAATCTAGATTAGATTTAAATTTCATAAAAGTAGAATACTAATTGCTAGTTAATTTTCATTTATGCAATTTCAAAGTTGGAAATAAACAGTCTCCTCAGCTCTTCGCAAAAGGATGGTCAGTGAAGACTTTAGTAATTAGAAAAACATTTCCCTTTCAGTACTTTGATTTATTGTTTAAAATAAACAACTCCTTTCAGCTCCCAGTGTGGTTCCTAACCCTTCCAGTTGCAATCTTGTCTCGATCTTCTAGGAGTAAGTTTCATACATGTTGGGTTGTTAAGTGGTGATAGATTAATTAGGAAAATCCTAAATGGAACTTTGCTTTAGTGGAAACATAAGAGAGTTTGTGTAAGATATTTGGTGGGAACTTTGAGATCTAGGTTCTCCCTGTCGGATCTCCCACATTCTCTTGGGCTTGTGTGCAAAATCAGAGGGGCCTCCCTGTTGGATATTCGGCAAGCTCAACCTCCACTTTAGAGATTTTTTCTAAAGGGCCAAATCTGGTTTAGTGAAACACTTTATTTTCTTTCAATAAAATTGATCTCATTAAACTACCATCAATAAATCCTAATAAAACACACGATCTACATTTCCCACGATACCTTTAAGGCACTGGTCTCATTTATACATTTACAAAGCCATATGGTTCAAACCTTTTATTTCAATCATTTACTTTGAAACAATTTTGATTTTACTTGAATCTAACATTTGTCTCACGTATCTTTTTATGCAAGTATCTTTTATGTATCTTGTGGTGATTAATTGATCTGTGCATGCTTTAGTAAAAAATTGTTTTATTGGTTAATGAATTAAACTCCTAGAATACTAGTTGCTTAGATTTAGTTTTAAGCCTTAGATTATTTTATTAGGGACTACCCCCCTTGGCTTCGCTAGGAGTTGGCCTAAACAAAGGAGTTGAGGATTAGGTGACAACACATTAACTCTCACTTTCCCCCAAGGACACACCAAGTGGATTGAAAATTTCTTCCACATCTCTTAGGTGTGTATAAGGCGACAACATTTTGGTGCCATTGTCAGGGATAAATTTTTCTATTCCTGAAAAACGACTTTTTGTTTTCCTTTTTGCCTTTTGATTTGTTTGATGCTTCTTGTTTGTTTAGAGTAAACTTGATCATCTAACGACTCCACTTCAAAATAATTTGACAAAGTTTTCTGCAAAGAGGAACTCACGGTTTGCTTAGCTTCATGCTTGAACCAAAAGGTGTTTTTGGAGGAAGTTAGCCAAGCTTTCTTCTCGTAGGATCCTTAATAATTTTTGGGTTCTAGTCCATTTCTGTTAAACTTTTTTTTTTTTTAATAAATCTAGTTTAGAAATGGATGATCTTTATAAACCTATTGATTTTTCTACAAAAGTGGTTATCCACATGTGATTCCATAAAAAAAAATTAAAAATTTGCCTTGTTTTCAAAGTAATAATGTTGTTGATGTTAGACGTCATGTTAAGAAGGTTTCCCTTTGCTTTAATAAATGGTGTTGTAATCCCTGATATGAACTTGTGTGAATGAAATTGTTTATCTTATCTTTTGATGATGATGATCTTGATTGTTTTACAGAACTTAAGGACAAACAAGTTAGTACTTACAATGAATTGATTGATGCTTTTATGAAAAAATGGAAGAAGAATGACTCTTCGAATATAAACAAAGTCAATTCAAATGTTAAGAACGATGTTCCACCGGATTCTAATCAAAAGTTTAAAGAAGTCATTCATGCCATAAAATTTATCTATACGAAACAGGTAAAGGCCATGAAGGCTCGCCTTGCAGAGGCAGAAGCTTGTATGAAGTATTCAGACCCTATAGAGCCAAAGCTTCACAGTGAACAAGAAAATGAATTTCATCTGGAAATTCTAGAAGAGCCTATAGATGAGTCATTAACTGGCCATGAGGAAATAAAGAATTTTGAGTTTGAAATGATTGAATATCTAGATAATTCAAATCCCCACCCTCCTCCCAAGGAATCCATCTTCTCAGAGAAGATCTTCGACAATTATGATGAACCTGAAATGATCAGTGAAGTAGGTGTCTTGACAGTTCCAGTTCCAATATCTCAGCCGTCAGAAGACTTAACAATAGATAATGGAAAAATGGAAGATAACTCCAGTCTATCAATGCCAGATCATTATGAGCAGTGGTTGGGCTTGCACCATGACAGTCCAATGCAGAGATTCATCAAAACTTTACAAGGCTTTCCAGACTTCAATGTTTGGTTGAATAAATAAATTCACATGTTTCTTGGGTGGTCTTATCCCAAGAAAAGGGCCAAGTTGATAACACTTGGAAAATGATCTTCAACGAGTCATCCCGAACAGAGATTTTTCAGATATCTGAGGTCTTATTTCATCCATGACATGGTTGTTACATATGTTTTCTACTTTAGCCAGTTGGATAATGAGAAGGTCAAAACTACCAGTGAGCAGACAATTTTTCAGGCTTTCTTCAGTGATGCTATGTCATGCCATGGGCATCCTTTGTAACGTATATCTAACCCCTTCCTCCACATTTTAAATTTTATTTATGTTCACTTTCTTCTGTTTATAATTTGTGTATAGTAGTTCATATTCATTTTTGTATTATATTTTGTATTTACATGTATAATAATTGTGCATTTTCAATTTGCAGTTGGTCTTCATACACGTGTCGTTGATGTTGTTTTTGGCGAGGTATTTGTGATGTAAGGACGGATTCTAAATTCTCGCATGCTCTCATTTTTTCTTAAAAATCAAGCACACGTCCCCATATGAAGCCAATGTTATCCACCAAGTTGCACTAGGATGGACTTCCAACGAGCCGTCAAATATTGAACATTTCCATATTCAAAATTCAGAGTTCAAAAGTTCAGTCGGTCAATAAGACCACTTTTTTTCACATTTTCCATACAAATTGTAATAAGAGATGTGGCATGATGAACTTGTAAAATGTCTTAGCCACCTTTGACTTAGGCATGATTTGTTACTTTGGAGTGTTTTTTTTACTTATTAATTATATTTTGTTATTTAAATGCAATTTATAATTTATGAGTTTTTTCACTCAATTCTCCAAAGATGGAGTATATACTCATGGTTAGGCCTTAGCATGGATCTAAGACTAGTGTATAATGTATATTACTATGATAAACATCCTCCTAAAATATTATGCAAATGTGTTAAGTCCCCCTTATGATTTTTAAATTTTTTCAATTAATTAAAAAAAAATCGTAAAACGAGAATTTTTAATTAAAAAAATAAAGTTATATTAAAAAAGTGGTACTATGAGTCTTCATATGCCTTGGGTGTGCTCATTTTTGGACCTAGAGCACCCACATTACCTAAGTACCCACTTTTGTGACAGAAATTAGTAATTTTAACCACTAAAAAATCATTTTTACTCAAAAAAACCCCAAAATGACATAAAATCAAGAAAAATCAGCAAGTGACTATTTTTGAGAAACATGTTTAAACATGTTTTAAGTGAAATAAATCCTAAAAGGTTGTGTGGAATCCATAGGAAGAACATAGGAGGTTATTTTGGTTGAGTGGGTAAAATATGCTTTGGTTTTGGAGATGTCACCAAGGAGAGGTGCGCCCCTCTTGAGGAGAGGTGGTGCATTCTTAGAGATGGCTGCCCACTCCTTCAGAGGTGGCACCATCCCCACTCTTCATACCTCACAGGTGGAAGCTTATAGGAGTTAGGTGAAAGGTGGCATCCCAACCTCTTACATTTGGCAAGCTCATACCCTCCAAGTGGTGCACCCTCCTCCTCTTGGTAATTTCACCCTTTGCTATTTATACAAGCTCTCTCCCATTGCAAGCTAGTTGGAGTTGAGGAAATTTGCTTGTGGTTTTACTATTGTAATACTTCTATTTGGAATAAAGAGACCTTGGAGGTCAATAAGGTGTGTTATACATGTTTGTGGATGCTTGATGTCATTTGTGCTCAATCTATGAGGTAATATTTGCCTAATTTCTTGCTTTAAGTTTGTTGGTTTGGTCTTTGAAAGGGTGTTATCATCGAGTATGATAGGATTTTATATAGGTTTGTTGTTAAATCATATTGTTCATTTATATTTAGATATTTTTATTTGTATACATGTTTCAGTTAACTAATATACTTTTCAAGTCTCTTTTCTAGGTGACACCAATTTTCTTTAACAAGTTTTGTTGCAAGATTTTAAAGCTTAAGGGTAGTCATAGTTTGGAATGGTGATAAAACTTGTTTTTATCTTCACAACTTCAAGGATATAAAGACTTAGTCCCTCCTTAACTCACCTAAAGACTCCATTGCCCAAGGGTTCCAAGGCTACAAGTTTCTTCCTTCTCTCTTTCTCAAAAGAAAATCTAAAGTTTGATTACTTCATTGCAAATGCAAGTATCTTAGATCTATATTTATTTCAAATTCTGAATATCTAAGTGTACATGCATAATATAAACTATATCCAAGTTTGTACTTTCAAGTTTCATCTAATGATTAGATCTAGCATAGGAAAAGTCTCATTTTAACATGCTTTTCTTTCAAAAAATTTAGAAGTTAAAAGACAGTTCTTTTCTTAGAGATTTAATTTTTCATATTTGGCAAGTTAAGTGCCTTCACATTGCTATTCTAAAACAACAAAAAACGACCTTAAGGAGACAAGCTCTTCAACTTGCTCTCATTAGTTCATTTTATGCTCAATTTACACTGGTTTTACTTAGTCAATTTTGGGGCTTTCCTACTAATAACCAAACACACTTTCAAAGTGTTTTTGGCCATCTTTTCTCATTGTTTGTTTGTTGTTTTGTGCAGGTTTGCGAAAATATAAGAGGAAATTATGCCCGTTTTGGGCGGATTTGGAGCATCCGGGACCCCTGGGGGCACCCCTTTCTTCAATAAATACTTGTAAAACATTGTAAAGACTTGTGAACACCCTAATGAATTATCACAAGTAATTCCAATAAATAGTTGTGTAATTTCTTTCATAAAATCAGTGGGTCTAGAAGCTCCCACTCTTCATCCCCCCTGGGGGAACGGTGTTTTTTTGGTGATTGTCTCAATTTTGCAATTTTAACTTAGATTCGATTTTCAAAACTAAGGACAAGCTAAAATTAATTCATCAAAAAGCACTAAAATCTCACATAAACAGTAAAGTTAAAATAAGTCTTCAATCTAGATTAGATTTAAATTTTGCAAAAGTAGAATACTAATTGCTAGTTAGTTTTCATTTATGAAATCTCAAAGTTGGAAATAAAGTCTCCTCAGCTCCTCACAAGAGGTTAGTCAATGAAGACTTTAGTAATTAGAAAAACATTTCTCTTTCAGTACTTTTCTTTATTGTTTGAAATAAACAATTCCTCTCAACTCCCAGTGCGGTTCCTAACCCTTCCAGTTGTGGGTTTGTCTCGATCTTATGAGAGTAAGTTTCATACACATTGGGTTGATCAGTAGTGATATATTAATTAGGGAAATCCTAAAAGAAATTTTTCTTTAGTGGAAGCGTATGATTTCTTCAATAAGCCTTGATGTAAATTGGGGGCCTTGATCCGTGACTATTTCCTTTGGATAACCAAACCTTGAAAATATGCATTCTTGGAGGAATGTTGGTACATTTGATCCTATGGCATCCTTCATGGAATTTACTTTAGACCACTTTGTCGAATCATTTGTGCATACCAAAATGTGTTTCTTATGTCTTGATGGAGGATTAATTGGGCCTATGAAGTCCATGCCCCACTTTTCAAATTTTTATAATGATACTTGGGGCTGTAAAGGATTTTCATTTCTCTTTGTTGGTTTCCCCATTCTTTGGCATTCATCACAATGTGAAGTATATTGTTGAGCATCTCTATGTAGAGTTGACCAATAATATCCAGCTTGTAAGATCTTATAAGTTGTCCTCTTGGTTCCATAATGACCTCCACATGGTTCATCATGGAAAGCATGCAATATATCATGCACCTCATCTTCCCTTATGCATCTCCTCAAAATCCAATATAGACATAATTTGAATAAATATCTTGCAACCCAAGTGTAGGCTAAACTTTTTCGAACAATCTTGCATATCTCCCTATAAGAGAAATGTTGAGGAAACTTTTTTGTTATAAGGTAATTTTCTATATTGACAAACAAGGGGGTTTCTAATGATATGGAAAATAGGTGCTCATCTGGAAATTGATCATCAATCATGCCTTATTCAGTAGGAATGGTCAATCTAGATAAGAAATCTGCATCTACATTTTGTTTTCCAGGCTTATCAAGAATTGTTAGATCAAACTGTTGTAATAACATAAACCATCTAATCATCCTACCATTAATGTAAGGTTTATTCATCAAGTATCTAATGGAAGCATGATCTGTATGTACAAAAACTTTATCTCTTGTCACATAATGTATGAATTTATTGATAGCATGAACCATTGCTAAAAGTTCTTTTTCTGTAACAATATAATTCAGTTCTGCACCAACTAAATTCTTACTTATGAGGTAAATTTCATAAGGTTATTTGTTTTCATATTGTCCTAAGACTACTCCTACTGACTTGTTCGATGCATCAATTTGAATGTGAAATGGAAGACTCCAACTAGGACCTTGTAAAACAAGGGAAGTTGTGAGTTTTTCCTTGATTGTTTCAAAAGCTTGATGACAATTTAGAGTCCAACAATATTCCACATCTTTGGTCAGCAAGGTAAACATGTCCAAGAAAAGTTATTTTACCGAAATCGTTAATAAACCTCCTATAATATCTTGCATGTCCAAGAAAGCTTCTTACATATTTTGGTTTCAAAGGGGTAGGAAGTAAGGTGATGATTTTGATCTTTTCTTTGTCTACTTCAATCCCTTTGGAGGAGAGGTGATGTCCTAAAACAATCCCTTCATTCATCATCATATTACATTTTTCATTGTTAAGGGATAGGTTCATTTCTCTACATCTTTTGAGAACCTTATCTAGATTGTCCAAGGCTTCATCAAATGAATTTCCATAAGGGGTAAAAGAACCCATATAGATCTCAACTTTATCATGGATGCGCTATGAAAAGATGCTGAGAATTTATCTTTGAAAAGTAGCAGGGGCATTACATAGGCCAAAAGGTAAGACTTTTTATGCAAATGTACCCCATGGGCATGTAAAGATGGTTTTGTCCGGATCATTAGGGATGATCTGGATTTTATTGTATCCACTAAAACCATCCAGAAAGGAAAAGTATTGCTTCCCAGCCAAGACATCCAAAATTTGGTCAATAAAAGGTAGGGGGAAATGGTATTTTTTGGTAGCCTTGTTCAACTCACGATAATCCAAAAATATCCTCCATTTCCCATTCTTCCTTGGGACAATAACTAGAGGGGATACCCATTCACTCTCTGGTATAGGATATATGAATCCGACATCAAGAAAATTTTGGAGTTCTTGTTTAACTGTGTATTTCGTTGTAGGGTTCATCCTTCTTTGTGGCTTCTTAACAGGTTTGCAGTCCTCTTTGATATAAATGTGATGGGTACATATAGAAGGATCAATTTCTTTCATGTATTTATAATCACATGTAAAAACTTCAATATTTATTTTTAGTACATCTAACAGTTTATGTTCATGCTGACTAGTGAGTTTGTTGTTTATTTTGAGTGTTTTTGCAAGGTTGATTCTATGGTTTTGATAGTTGGATATTCTATCTCAGTAGTAAACAGATTTGTCCATAATTTAGTGTTATTTTCTGTAGATATTTCAGATCTGTTATCTTCATTTATCCCTTCTATTTTCACATCTTATTGATATTGATTTTGCATAAAATTTTCAAGGAAAGTGTCATGATCAATTGTACTATTATCCAAGGAAGTGTGAATTGTGTAAATGGGGTGTGAATTTGTCTGTGTCAAGTCTTCCTCCTCTTCCACCAACATAGGAATATTTTCAGTTATCAAATGTTGTCCAGGCGGATAAAGAACAATTTTGTTTTGGGGAAAGGCCATCAGTAATGGTCATATTTCCTACTCTACACCCAATGTATGCATCTATTATGGCCAACCAAGGCCTTCCAAAAATGAGAGGATATCCATTGGACTGAGACTTGGGTTGAAGGACTAGGAATTTAGTAGGGTACTCCCATGAGTCAATGGAAATTATGATATATTCCAACATGCCTTCAAGTTTGACTGTGGATCTATCTACAAGTTACGGGATAGTTGGGGTGTTTTTCAGAAATCCCTGAAGGTTGAGTTTCATCATGGTATCTCTAGTCATAACGTTAATTATAGCTTCTAGATCAATAAGAGTATTTTTTACCAAGGAGTTGTTAATATGGACACTTATTAAAGGACTCCCTGGATCCAAGTATTTAGGTACAATTAACTTCCCAAGTATAAGGTCAGCTAGTTGTCCTTCAACATTTGTGGTTGGAGTAGTTTTGTTTTGAGGAGGAGGAGGAGGAGGAGGAGGAAATAATGGAGGTTATTGGAAATTTTGTGGCCTCCATCCTTTGGATGGTTGATTCCACTGATTTTGTGGCATGCTAGGAAAATATTGGTATGGAGGAGGAATTGGAGGTCTCTGGTATTCCAAGGGTTTGGATTAGTCCAAGGTGATGGGTTATACCATGGTCGAGGAGGAATTTGAGAATTATATGCATTAAATTTTGAGCAGGATTGAAGTTCAAACCTGTTTGGAATGGTCTTAGTGCTCCATGCCTCTTTTGATTGATGAATTATAATGACTCCACATTCTCTTTTTCTTCTCGAAATGTAGCTTTCAAACCTGGAAAAGGACATTTTTTAGTTGGATGATTTTCCTCATAAATTCCACAAACATCTATAAGGTCTAAAGGGAACTCATTTCTAGGATGTTTTTTAGTGCATTTGGGACAATAGACAACCAATGCCTTCTCTACTTCCTCTTGTTTCTTCTTGATCTGCATCGTATCCATTTGCATGGATAAAGAGTGTAAAATACCAGTCTTCATATCTTCTATTAATCCTCCTAATTCATGTTTTATATGAGTTGTTGGGTCATAAGATGGAGAGATCGAACCTATATTGCTTCTACCTTTCTTTAGGAAATAACTTGAATGGGTCTTAAATATTCTTTCGATATCATCATGGTCCAACTCGTAGATATCTCCATCGGATAGGAGATTCAATGTTTCCATCAAATCTTCTGTTACTCCTCTAAGTAAGACAAGCTTGAGTGAATCTTCATCCATAGTGCAATTTTGAGCTCTTTTGTTGCTTAGTTGAAATATCTCTTCAAAGTCTTCTAGAGATTCATCGGGTCCTTGTGTCATTCTAAAAATATCATCCCTTGTATATCTTGCTCTATAATATTCTCTATATATTTCACTGAAGGTGTTTTTTATTTGATCCCAAGTTGTGATACTATTTCCCTCCAAACTCATAAACCATCTTAGAGTTGAATCCTTCAAGGTAGAAGAAAAAAGTTTGAGCTTTTGTTCATCAGTGGTGTAATCATATGTCTTGCATATAACTGAAAACTCAAACAAGAAAGTATTAGGATATTCAGAGACAAGTCCATGAAAATGAGGTAAATAAAAGTGATTAATATTTTTCATCTTGGCTTCTCCATTGGATTCATGAATAGGGAACTCAAATATTTCTTCTTCACCAGCCATGACACGAGGTGAGGATTAATTCTCTTCTGAAAGATTATCAAATTCTCTATTGTCCCTTTCCAAGAAATTTTCCAATGTTTCGGGACCAATCTTTGGATTTCTTGGACCTATTTTTGTGGTGGGGGTTTTTGGCAAAAAAATCCTTTCTTATCTCTAGGTCTAGTCATTCATGAAATCAAAAGAAAGTGTTTTTTTTATCTGTTTTTTAATGCAAAAAGAAAGTGTGACAAGGAGCTATCAATACTCACATGAAGTGAAATCACTTGGGTAGTTACACTATAGAAACTCCATAGTGAGGTTGGCCTTGTGACCAAGGTATCCTTATTAATCCTCCAATTCACACAAAAGAAAACAAAGAAAAAGAAAAGGACATGCAAACTTCAACACATCCCCGACAACAACACCAAAAAGTGATGGTCCCGGGAATAGAAACAATTATTTACTATACTCTTGGTCTCCTACTTTACTTGTGAACCCAGGGTTTGTAAAAACTTAATAGGTGTTATGCATTGTATGTGTAGTATGCATTTGTCGGTAGAAGAGGGTTGAAAATGATCAAAGGTTGGAAATGTGCAGGAAATCAAATGACATAAAGCAGTTTTGAACTGATTGCTTCGAAGGAATCACACCAATTTGAAATTACAACTAATCTAAAGTGAATGAAAAGAACTCATTCCATTGCATCAAAGATCACTGAATCAGGAAAGTTAAAATGAAGAAAAATATGAATCTAATCTGAAATTATGACAGAGAATTGTGATAGAAGTAAAAGTTGTAAATTATGACAGAAAAATTGCAATGGAAATGAAACTGCACCAATGCATGAACAAAGCAATATAACCCCTTGATCATTATCAATATAAATGTGCTTTTATTTTTTGTTGATGCTTGAAGGAAAATAATATTAAGCTTAGTCAAAATATGAAGTTGAAACAGACCTACAAGAGATTTCTACAGGAACTGTGCATTTCTACAGGATACTCCTACAAGAAGAAAAATGAAGTCTGAAAAGGTAGTGGAAGTCTTTAGAAGAATTTACAAAGCTATAATATAAAATCAATGAAGTGAATCTATGATTCTTAGCCTTGGGAAGCACCTAGGAGTGCTCCAAATGGTTATTGAACATTTCTACAGGATGTTGCTACAACTGGCCAATTAGTTGAAATCTTAACATAAATGGAAATCTATCATGAAAAGATAAATCTAACTTCAATAGAGAATGAAACACTATCTAAGAAACAACTAATATGCATAAAACTACAAAAATAGTAAAAACGGTCCTTGATCCCTCTTGGATGGGCCCTACCCAAGAAGCACAAGGAACCTAAAAGAAACTTTAATTGACTTAAGGAAAAAACATTGTATTTCATAAATATCAACAGTACATCAGGAACATCAAAATTCTTAGTCTTCAACAAAAATTCTTGCAGAACATCTCCATGCAATGCTTCTCTAGAAATTTATTGTCTATCTCTCTTAGACTAGAGGCCTATATATAACTAGAGAGTTCAAACTCCATTCCTAAATCAAGGAGATTGATGATTAAATGAGGGATCACATCCCTTTACATCCGTATTTTCGAACTGTTGTCGATCATAAGTGGTCATAAATGCACAAGGAGTGCTCTTGGAGGTAGGTGTAGACAATTTCCCTTGATCTTTGGCTGATAGCTCACTTGAGGGGATAAAATCCCATGTTTCTAGGAGGTTGGCGCCCTTGACTCCTACAGTTCGAATTGGTTGGTGGAACACATGTCTTTTGCCAAAAAAGTTAGTGAAAAAAGGTATATTATACATAAAAATTCACCTCAATCATACATTCATTAAGCAACATACAAAATGCCCATGACTGACTATTAAATATGGTCAAAACCAAACATTAAGACATTTTATGGTGGAAAAATATGTCAAAGATGATCCTTTAGAGTGTACAATAATGAATCTCATCACTATGACCAACATGTGATGAAACTCAGGGACTGATGTCTATGAACATTGGGATTTGTGAATTTTGAGTAAGAGCTACATAGACACCTCACTCAATGCGCTGCATAAATGGATATGTCAATATAAAGTAGCACATACAATATTCTTCCCTAGGGTTACATGATAAGGTTTGAGCCACCGATAAGCAACAATTTTATTCACAATTTATATCCAACGTAGACAACCTGTGACAACAAGAAACTAATTGTAGAACCAACTTTTTAACCACACATTCAACTAACCAAATAATAATTAAGAGATTACCCAAATTCTATTTTTTCAAAACCAAGAGAGAATGCATCAATTAAATTTATGACATTGTCCCAAAAAGATGTGAAGGTTGATGACCGTTGGGTAGTTTAAGTAGACTAGTTCATACTTTCTGTAAAATGTTGATAAAGGTAGTGGGTTGGGAAAAAAATGATTTGTAGCAATTTAAACCAAATCAAATTAATGTTCTTAGTGACCCTATGAGAAACACCCTATAATAAAACTGGTATAGAAAATTGTAAGATCCCCCTATGGACTGTCGATATGTTTTGTGTTTACTGTTGATATGTTTGTGTTTACTGTTGATGTGTTTTAGTACTTATTTGGTTCATATCTTTTTTCAAACAGTTTCACAACAGTCCCATATTGGATTTGGCACATAAAGGAACTTTTTATTCGCATTCAATATACAAACAATGATTACATCTGATGGAACATGAAATAAATTCATTCAACTATTATAATGACAAACAAACCAAGGATACAGTTATGATATAAATGTTATTTCTGACCTGTAAATAAAGGTGCTAGAGTAGCCTTCAATACATTGCTGCAACTTCCCTTTTAGATCCCTCTAACGACAATACTAGCACAATTTATTGAGAAGGGTGAGTGAGTATGGAAACAACTTGATTATCCAACAATGATTCCCCTTTTTGAGTACCCACAACATCAAATCAATAAGACACCCCCCTTCCCTGATCTCCACAACTGCTAACAAGAGGTGTGACCCTCCTTTAGATCCCCATGTTATGTACCAATGGAGTGACCTCCTCTCAAACCCCAAGACCTTCACTTGATGTCATGACCCCTTCTAAATATCCTCACTAACAACATATGAGGCACAAACCCCTCTCAAAGACCCTACCATCGACAACAAGAGGTATGATCCAAGGAAAGGAGAGGCTGGAAATTGTTGCAGCTCAATCTGAGATAAAATGGCCTCCATATAACACCCAAAAACTTCTACAAATTCCCACTTGACTTATCAAAATGATGGATCTTCCTTCTGTAATGAATCCAAGTGAGATATCTAAGTAATACCTCCTTTTTTATCAGCTAGGGTGGATATTTTCACCACCAAACCCAATCTGCTTAAGGGTTTTCAGTCCTAGATCCAAAAATCCTCAAGGGCTCTCCAAATCGATTTTGATAAATTGATCATGAATAATGAGAGAATGAGCTCCAATTTCTCTTTTATCCCATTTTTACCTTTTTTCTGCTCAATAATTAAATTTCAAGTGACTTTTATAAGGTTTTTTTCTCAATATTTCTCTAAAATCCACTTTTCCTATCTTTTAATTTAATTATTCAATGTCACTTTCTACATATTGCTTTTTCCTCCAAAATGACATTTAAATAATTAAATTAATTAATCCCCTTTTCACTGACTATAGCCTACGAGAATTAAATACGATAGTAAGTCGTCCTCCTAGAGTGAGCACTTAGAAAGGGACATTATAGTCCTCCCTTCTTGAGATTTCTTGTCCTCAATCAACTGCAAGTTATCCTTAAGGGCCTTCAAAATGTCCATACTCTGTTGTAGTACATCCCTTTCTCCAGAAACTCTACTATTTGAAAGAATCAAATCCATGAATAAGTAGCATCATAACGGTAAATTTCCATGAATAGAGTCATACCAGTGGACATGTGACATGTAGTATTGTAGTAAAAATATCCTAGGCACAACCACTTAATCCATGTTGCTTCCTTCCCTATAACATAGTTCCTTAGGTCGCCTTCAATCCATTTATTCACAATTTCAGTTTCCCATTAGTGTGTGGATGATAACTGGTGCTTGGAGTTAATTTTGTGTTTTTCAATGGAAAGATCTCTTTCCCAAACAAGTTGAGAATCCTTTTGTTCTTGTTTCCTACAATATTCTTTGGAAGCCCGTGAAGTCTAAAAAAATATGTTAAAAACATATCAACAACTTGTGGATATTTGTATTAAGAAAAAATGGTGTGGAAGTGAGCATTTTTAGTGAGGCTATTGACCACCACATAGATACAATCCTTACCTTGCACCTTAGACAACCCTGTGATGAAATCCATGGATATTCTCTCCCATTTATGATTTGGAATGGGCAAGGGATGCAACAAACTAGCTGGAAAAAAATGCTTTGCTTTGTTTTGTTAACAAACCAAACATTCTGTAACATGCTGCAAAAGATCATTTTTTATCCCTTTCCATCAAAAATGTTTTGTCACCTACTTATATGTCTTGTTGAACCCTGGATGACCAATAAGGGATGTGTCATGTCATGCTCTCAAAATTCTCTTCTTCACCTTAGATTCTTATACAAGATACACTCCATCTTTGTAGAAAAAAATCTCATTAATAAAAAACATCAACGCTTCTCCTTTATCATTTATTTTAGTCAAGAGAGACCTTGAAGAACTCTTTTCAAATTTCATCATGAAATCGTCAAACTTCTTCCTTCTATAAATAATATTAACCCAAATAGATGCTTCATGTGATCCCACAAATCCTCTCAAATATGACAAATTCCTTGGTCTAGGTCGATCTTGGATTGCTCGAATTTTCTCCTCATCAACACTAACCCTTTGAGCTCTAATCTTATGCCCCAAATACAAAATTTTAGTCAAACCATACTCACATTTTGATACCTTGGCATAAAATGAATTTTGCTCACGTATTCCAAGCACCTCATCTATGTGCTTCAAGTGATCCTCCCATGTCCTACTATAAATTGAGATTTCATCAAAGAAAACCCAAACACATTTCCTCAATTTTAGAATGAACACCTGATTCATACATGGCTAGAAATTATCAGGGATGTTAGTCAACCCAAATGGTATGACCAAAAAATCATAATGCCCATAGTGACACTTGAAAGTTGTCTGATGCACATCCTTCTCTCTCACCCAAATTTGATGGTACCCAAAACACAAGTCAATATTAGAGAGGTCTATTGCACCATGAAGCTCATATATCAACTCATCAATCCTAGGTAAACCAAACTCAATCGTATGCTCAAAGACTCTGTCAGGAGGTCTCCTTGGAGAAATATTTCCAAACACCTAGTCATGTTTGCTTGACAATGATTGTATCTCTACATGATAAGTGTTAGGACCACGCTATGCACCTTTTTGCCTATACCTTTTGTCATTATTATACCCTTCATCACTAGTATTTAGACTCACATTATCACCTCACCTGATCATTCCAAGGTATACAACGTCCTTTCTCATTATTATATGCTTAATCTGTTTTGCATAACACTTTACATTACTTT
>JASDQU010373540.1:7947-33682 GCA_032191745.1 Picea mariana
ATAATATATATATTATCTATTTATAATTTATATATTATATATTATAAATATATATAATATATATTATACATATTTATAATTTATATATTATGAATTATGAATTATAAATTATAAATATATATATTATATATTATGGAGAATGAAGCTTTACATAGGAGAAGGAAGCCACCACATCATAGGTTTTACATAGGAAAAAATTGTCTTCTAGGTGAAAACTGGTGGTCTCAATCCAAGGTCAAACAAACAAGCCTTAAGACATAACATTGTTTAGCTTTGGAGTTCATGGTCCATGTCCTAGGGATTTAGGCCATCACATGTGCCCTATGTGATAGAACAATGTTCATTTCAAATACATTTGTAACATGATCAAGTATGGTTCTCATGGTCTAAGGAATGGTCTAGGGTCTAAATGACCTTGTACTTAATTTGATCATATTTTCCATTTATCCTTATCCTCTACTTAATTATGATGATGTTTAGATGAAGGGGGTTTTTATAATCATGAAATTGCTTCAAGGGTCTCATGATTTTATGGGAAATGGTTTTATTTGTTTGAAATAAAGCCATCACGCTTCTTTTTTATTTTTTGAAGTCATTGTGGCACCTCTTTTGAATTTTCTTATATAAAGCATTAAGGATCTGTTGATAGTTCATCGAGGCTCTTTTTAAGATTCTCCCTTCAAAATTTATATGTCCCATGATGATCCATCAATCCTTTTTTGATATTTGAAATCTACTCTTCGAAATCACCCTTATGAACCATCGGGCACCAATTCCAAATTAAATCATTCAACTTTTGAATTTCCCAAATCAACTTTCATTCATCCATCCATTAACAAATTTAACATTTGGTAGAAGCGGCAGGTGCACGGGGAGTCATCAGAGATTCTGATGGACAAAATATTTTGGACTACTCTTGGGGGTTGGGGAATACCACCAATAATAAAGAAGAAAGTCTAGCAATCTATATGGGGTTACGAATTGCTCGATCCTGAAAATTTCATGAGCTAATTGTCCTTGGAGACTCTGAGATAATCATTAAAGAGCTTCTTGGCTCCAGCAAATCCACAAATCAAGCTCTTTCTAGTCTTTAGTCTCGAATAAAGGCCCTGAAATATCAATTCAGTAATATCCAATTCTTCCATATTCTCTTCTCCCAAAACCAAGTAGTTGATCAAAAAGAAAAATCATCTAAAAACAAGGAACAAATCCTTATTTCCATTAATCAAATCGTGTCCTAGTGTGGCTTCCTTAAGAATTACCAAAGGTGTCGATTTCCTTAAAATCGTTTGGGTCCCTGTCTTTGTAGTGGCCTTCTCATTCTCAGACTTTCCCTTCCACCTCAGCTCCTTCTCTCCGCCATATTGTATCTCCTTTTCATACCTCAACGCTCTCATGTTTTGGACAGCTGGCATTTCATTCCCCTTGACACGCGGATCTTCCTTTAGCTTTGTGGTGCTTTGATCGTCCCTTCCCTCTTTTCCCACATGCCTCGTCGAAGCAGCCTTTCTCTTCTACATGTTTGTTGCGCAGTCCTTCGGCACTTCGTGATCTTTTCCATCACACTCATGGCATTGCCGAAAGAGCTTTCCTTTATGGATAGGTACTCTGGTCCATGGGAAATTCAATTCTCCTGTCTTCTCCCATATGCAAGCAATAATTATTTAGATTATATGTGGATTTGGCATCGTTCGCGTCCCACAGAGATGTATTTACACTCCAGAATATAATTTTAGGCCTCTGAGCATCTTCCTTCCCTTCTCATCATGTGGAGAAGATCCATAGTGCCATGCTTTTGCCCCTCCTGTGCCATAAAGGATCTACGAGACCAAAATCGAGATTTGAGAGTTGCGATTAGGACCTCAGAGAAATAATGAGAATGCAAATCCGATAACTTCAAATGGAGAATCAGGAGCTTATACATCAAAGTGCAGCCCTCCAGAACTAGCTACAGACTCATGAACACATGCATAATCAATAGCTCATGGTCATTATGCATGAGGTTAATAGAAACACCAGGCATATCATTCTGCTCAAACAGCAATTGGGAAATCCTCTCGGTCATCCTCAGTATCCTGCAGCCTCAATTGAGTCGATTGAATCAAGGCTTCCCTCAAATTTCCACTTAGAGGTCACTAATGAATAGAACCAAACCCCTCTAGATGCATCACCGGCACCAACAACGCACAAACCAGAAGGTGGAATTCAACCTCCAGCATCAATTCAAGCAACTTTTCAAGCAGATGTAGAAGTAGCCAATAATTTCTAACAAGTCCTAGCGATGTTTAGTAAATCTATGTTTATTTTGTTTTCATATGTAGCCATATTCACATGGAATTTTAGCAATTGTTTAGGGAGCAATTTCAAGCTCAAGACTAGAACACAATAGAATTCTCAACGAGCTATCTGGTCACAGTTTAATGAACTGCCATATTTTTGCCTCTATGTAAAGTGCATTAGCACAAACTTTTTTTAATATAAACTTCCAACCGTTCTTGTTAAAAAAACAAATTTAACATTTGGTAGTCATGTATTTCGAAGGGAACCAAATGGAATTCATTGGATCATGCATTTTTGACATATGGAAGTTTTATCTTTTAAACTATATGATACTTCTTTAGGTGTTCTTTCGTATTTGGATGTTTCTCTTTTGAATCACCCTGATAGTCTATTAGGTGACCTTTTATCTTAAAAAAAAAGACTTCCAAACTAGCTTGATAGTTCATTGATCCATCCAAGAGATAAATGTAAAATGGCCTTGGTTTGTCATTAGTTATTTTAGGACATTTTCAAATAGAGAACGTTTCAAAACCACCCAATGGCTCATCAAGATCCATTAAATATCCCATTGAATGATCACATCTTTGAATGCACTCAATAATTCATTGGGTTTCCTTTGACATATTCACCAAAACTATTTTGAAGACTCTGAATAGAATTCGATTAGGTGTCTTGCAAAGATATTCATCGATAACATCATGTGAAACAACTTTATGGTTTATGGAGTCACCTTTAAATTCATACATCAATCTTTCAAACTTTAACTAATTTAAATCTACATTAGAGTGCACAATTTGTTTTCCTATTTCCTTATGGATGGAATGTCTCATATAAAGATCTCCCATATGCATCACATGGAATATTGTTAAAAAGTGGCCCACGCTGAAAAGGACGATTTCAATTATGCACTATTTGAGAGGCATGAGCCTACATATTTTACAATAATTTTTAAGTAATCAATCTGTAAGTATAAGGTTGTAGATGATCATGATTCAAGAGGGATCAATAGTGAGACATGAAGTAATTAAAACAAAAATTTACGAGGAACATATTAGAACCATGGATACTCATCCATATTTCTCACACTTGAAAAATGAGGAATGAAAGATGGATTGTGAAGATAATTTGTAAGAAAAGAGAACATGAAGACTTAATACATGCAACAATGAGTAAGAAACTTCTTAGATATGTAATTTTGGTGGTTTCTTCATCAATAACCTAATTGCAAATTCTTTTTCAATTTATAGATATGTTGATTACAATTACTTTGGTGGAGACCCTACCTATGAGATAAATAAATAAAAAAGACTTTAGATTGGATATGAAACATGCTCATTTGGATTGTGTTAGCAAAAATCCTTTGTCTCAAAGTATCAATTAGATATTGATTTCCCTATATTTCGACTCTAGGAAGAAAATCAAAAGGATGTAAGTTATACATATTCTATTTGCATTAGTTCTCCTTGATATTATTATAATGTTAGTATGGATATAGAAGGTATGCATTATAACACATATGAATAGTGATGCATATTAGTCTCCTATCCATGGTTTTATGATCTTATGATTTTGTTTTGAATGACATCCTAGGTATATAGGTGATTATAATGGTAGATCAATTAAGTTTTAGCAACAAATTAGAAAAGGAAATTGGAGCAACTCACTATGGTTAATTAATCAACAATTCTTTTAGTGAGATAGAAGCCATAATGTTAGAAATGTAAATGGAAGAAGTAAGATAACTCACTTGGAACTCATTTTTGTAGATGATGAAGTTCTTTGAATTGAAGTGTAGAGTTGTGATAGTCCTCTAATAGTGATCCATGTCCAAAATGACTTGCACACTAGATCTGCAATAATGAAATATGCATAACAGATAGACCTAGCACCCTCACCGGGGATGATGCCTCCCTTACCCTAGCTATGTTGGAACCTCCCTTAAGGTGTTAGGGTTGAAACATACAAGGAATGAGTGGACGATATGAGTGGACAATATTGTTGATTATGTTGGCGATGACAATGATGAGGACAACGATGATGACAATGATCATGACAATGACGATGATGACCATATGATAATGATCATGACAATGGAAATGAAGATGATGATGATGATGACAATGACGATGATGATGATGATGACGATGACGATGATGGCGATGACAATGATGATTTCCATGACGATGAAAATGATGATGATAATGACAATGATGATGATGATGCCAATGATGACAATCATAATGAAGACAATGATTATTACCATGACGATGACGATGATGACGACGACAATGATGATCATGACGATGATGATGATGATGACGATGATGATGATGATGACGATGATGATGATGATGGCGATGACGATGATGATGATGGTGATGAAGATGAGGATGATGACGATGATGATGACCATGACGATGACAATGACGATGACGATGATGATGACCATGGCCTATCATTGATCATATAAGTCCCCATCCAAGTCTACATCTAAATCATCTGGTTTAGAATCGACATTTAAAGGATTGACCATATCAACAGCATCATCATCAAAGTCATTTTCGATAATATCATCGTCAATATGATCGTTGAGAACATTGTCATCTACATATGGCTCAACTTATTCGACTTCTTCATATGACGGTACATGTACCCCGTACTCCTCTACATCTTATTCTTCTTCAATATCATATTCTTCTAGTACATTGTACTTTATAAGCCTTCCTCTTGGATCATATCTAACAACGTACGACCAACCTATTTTAACTAGAACCTATGAATAAAATACTTGCTCACATTGGCTTGGAGGAGCATATGTTTATGTACCCAGCTCAAACATCCTTGTATTAGCCATGGTAAATCCATTGGCATGATCAATAACAGTTCTTTCGGTATCACGTTCATTCATCTGTAACATGTACCATTTGACCTCGAACATAACTAACTTGAAGGAATTAAAATCACACTCGATTATATCATTCAAATACCCATAGTATATATTTTTAGATATTGTTGGATGCTTGTCACTTCTAGATGAAACATCAGTGACATGAAAGACTGTAGTTATCCCAGAATCAATGGTTTTCTTCTTATCATCCAACTTTTTGATGTGAAATTTACGGCCATTGCACCACATAGCCTTGTGGTGTTTCAACTACAATATGTCCCACGCATAAAAAAAATTATATTTGTCAATGAATAAACATGATATTTAGACTTAGTAAAACTTTATAAAAGAAACACACCAAGACCTAGATTAATAGAATGTAAAATAATTGAAACGTGATGTGGGTGAATAATATGCTTGCTTCTTTATCTTTTAAACCATATGTTAAATCAATTTCCCTCTGAATAAGAATGGTATCTTGATTACGATGAGCTTCTTTAAGAAAAGTAGTCACCCCTTCCCATGATAACCTGCCATTACATTGTATATTACATCGATATATCCATACTTTCATCCAATCAAGATTATTTGCGATGTCTAAATGTATCACATCCCACTCTCGACCAATTGTATGAAAAAAGAATAAAAATTAGTAATTAGAGTAAATATTAAATAATAATTGATCATGGAAGCTATATAAAACTTAAATAAGTACAATATAGAAATAAATCAATATTAATGCAAAGTATTATAGATCTCTACCATCTAATTACCTTTCACTTTCCTCACTCTACCTTTCCCAACCAACAACTCCCCTTCAAATTTGTTAATGAAATTGAGATCCCAAATCTAAGGCACCTTCATGATTTTTGTTGATAATTTAGGAAGATATTGACTAATATACACCAAGGATTGATATACCATAGAACCCCCAAGACGTTCTCTCTGACTAACGAAGGCCTTGAATGACTTCAAGTGCCTCTCCACCATCCACATTGACCTTTTGTGTATAGGTACACACATACACATTTCAATCTCCTCAACTTGTTGTATGAGGTAGCGTTCTCGTGCATTGACAAATGCTGAAGGTAGATACTTTTCAATATCACACATTAGCCGAGGAATTTCTCTCATCCAATATTTTATATATTCTTTATGGATTTCTTTAGATGACAAACACCTACACATGATATAACAAATCAGATCATAGGTTTCAACAACAATGTCATATACACATTGAAAGTAAAACAGACGTCGAAAAGTTGAGAAACAACGATTTTGCATACAAATCATTAATGCTTACCTCATGCATTTTCCAAGATCATATATAACTTGTTTTACATTGTTGTCAAAGTTGTTAGTTAGAGATAGAGGTAGAACATACGGTAACAACAAAGGGATCATTGATTTTTAGGAAAAGAAAACGATATTATAATACTAAAAAGTCATATATTTACCAATATAGAAATCTACGTCCAAAATAATTTCTTTAATGAAGGTATGTCAATCATGAGTTTTCACCCCACCAAATTCACATTTCTTCATTAAGATATTATTTATGTTTGAAACAAATCTCGTGGGAAATTTAATTTTCCAAATGACCTCTTTTACAACATTGCTTTCATGCTTTGTAAATAACCATGAAAAACTATTTCAGTGTACTCAATTGTTATTTGAATAAATCACATTTTGCAATGCATGATTGGCTTCCTGAATGTCATTACAAATTTTGACAAGTTTTTCTTTGTCACTCCTTCTATCTACAATTCTCCACAATTTTTTTGTTACATTATTCTTGATATGCATTGTATCAAACAAATGAGCTATTTGTAGGTGCTCGTAGTAGGGAAACCTATTGAATTGTACAGGGTAACTTTTCATTCCTCGTGGAAGCCCATCAATGCCTTGACGACATTTATGAAAATTAATTAATGAGATTACAACAATAATTGTTAGATACAATAAACAGAATTCGATATAAATTAAAATAGTAAAACATTAATATATATGCAAACACATAGACTAAATGATTACCTTGATGGTTTAATCTATTATATTCCAACTTCCATAGGTGAGGTGTCATTCTTTGTGGTTTTATTTCCAGTCTCTTATTTTGAATTGAAAAGATGTTTTTATGTAATTCAATACCTATGGTTCTTAGGGAGGAAGTGCCTATACTCATCAAATGCATCCTTTCCTAGACGTATTGAATGATGTGATTTCATCCTAGGACCACAAACTAGACATGCACATTTACCCTTTGTATGAAGATCTGCAATATTATATGGATTAATGTCATTATTATTTATATAACGAGGAATTGATATTTAAGAAGCATGCATTAGATTTTCATAAAATTATATATTATTAAAGTCCATCAGTATGTTACATACCACAAAAATGTGTTAACCCTAGGGCATCATGAATTGTCCATGTAAGTATTCCATGGAATTGAAATTTCCTTTTCCCTATTGGTCTAGAGATGTCGTACATAGTGAGGCTAGCCCATAACTTTAGTAGCTCGTCGACAAGAGGATCAATATATACATTCATATATTTGCCTTGGTACTTACCTAATTAGGTGAAAGTACACATAATTACTACCTTGTGTTTATATATATATAAGTAATTAATTATATATAAGTAATTAATTATATAAGTAATTATGTGACTTGTCAATCGAGTTTAGCCCGAGTGGTTTTTCCTAAGGGGTGTTTTCCCCCCACCCAAGTTCAATTCCCGCAAGTGACATGTTGATCTCTTAAATGAGCAAGTTATTGAAAAATCCTTGGCTTCCTACAAAATCTGATTTACCTCAGGTACCATCCTCTAAATGAGGGGAAGTGATCGATGGGTTTCCCCGGGATTTATTCCAAGTAAAAATAAAATAAAAATAAGTAATTATGCAACGAATAAGAAAAACGAAATACAACATTCAAACCAATTTTGTAAACAAATACCTAGAACAATCATTGCCAACATTGTGTGCTCCCTCTTAATCGACATCCAAGGAGGAAGGTTATTGTTTATAACAAAAATAGACCATGCTAAGTAAATAGACATGAGCTCACCAAATGGATTGACACCGTCAACTGCCAATGAAAGCCTAACATTATGAGGTTCTTCTTTAAAAATTGGCCATCTTTCTTCGATGTTCCTAAATGCAAAACCATCCACAGGCATTCAAAGAACACCATCTTCACTTATGTGTCATGCATGGTAATCCATAAACTATGAAATGCTTTGGCACCTAAAAAAATGTTGTAAACGTGGAATTATCGAAATATGACAAAGAACCTTGTGAGGCACCTTTTTTGTTACTTGATCGGTTCAATATCTACTGATTTGACATTGCGAGCACTTCATTTCAGATGTGTATTGTCCATAATATACAATATGATCATTCGTACATGCATCAATAATCCGATACTCCATTCCAATGTCTTTCATAATGGCACACATCTCTCGGTATGTGCAAGGTAAATTATTTGACGGTGGTAAGAAAAAATCACCTAACCTACAACATAAAAAAAAAAAAACTAGTTAATGTAAATAATAGTAATAAAAAATATTGCATCCTTAATTTACACATTAATTGACACTAAAAATAGAGAAAAATAAAGTCGACCTTTACGTATAACATGTGACGAATTATATTACATAACTTAGAATCTGTGTGAGACAAGTGTTTGACAAACCATTCAATACCTTCAAGTTCACCAACAACATTATAGCAGAGAGAATATTTGTTCTTGAGCCTTCATAAAGGGGTTGTTCGGCCTTCTCAAGCAAAGGTACATCATAAATATCATCATCGTTTTCCTCATCGATAGGAGAAAACATGTCTTGGATCAATCTATTTGTCCCATCATCTGGCTCAACAATATTATTGGTGTCATCTTCTTCTATAGGATTGACGTGAACTTCAATATTCATATCATCTTCCACATCTTGTACAATAGTATTTCTACTACTACATGGCAGATATTTATACGATGACAAACACCTAGGAGGATTTATCTTTACAGTTACAAACAATCAAGAACATTAATGTATATAAAAAAACTTAAAACAATTTTTTTATATAAATAGATTCAATACAAAGGCATATATAATGAATAATTTACCATGGGACGAAATGTATGCCCCCCTTCACAATGCCCATATGTAAAACAATGTTTTTCAATTATTTTCCTTACAAATCTTCTTCTTTTCAAGCCCCTACATTCATAGCAAGGGCAATAACATTTCCCATTAGTACCGACCAATGCCTCCCATGCAACCCTTAACCTAGAAACTTCCCTTTCACTCTCTTTAGGTGTTGGCATTGGGATTTCCTATATTAATTACAACAAAATCCACTAAAGCAATATAAGTACATTAATATATTAATTATGTATTCTAATTATGGTACAAATATCAATTTTCGTCATAGATTTATTAAAGTTTTATAACAATAATCAACAAATCAAAACCATACAGTTTTACCACATAAGCTCCAAAGCTTCACTATAAGCAAGTAATAAAATCAAACAATAAAAGAGAACTACACCAAGACAAATTGTATAGTAATTAAATGAAATTGAGTAGACATGTTCATACCTATATATTTCCTAGGGAAACATTTGTGTCCCCAAATGAAAGAGGGTCTAAGGGTTAGGGATCCAATCTCAGTATTTAAAAAAGAGACAAATTAATATTAAAAATGTGTAACCTTCAAAGTACAAAATTAAAGCTATGTAGATCAAGAATCGGATTTCAGGCAAGTCGCACATAGCAAAAAGACTAATAAATCATGCAACGAACTATGAGCATAAAAATATTTAATAACCGTCGCACCTACAAAAAAAAATTCTAAACCACTAACCTCTGTCAATCTTCCGACGAACACTGACTGTGTCAAAGGTGACCAAATCAGTGAAGTCAGTGATTGTTAAACCATTTTCAAATGGGTAGTTGGCATCCTCTATGTTCCTCAATAGATCAACGAACTGTCCTCTAGGTTCGTCGAAATATCGATGAAGATAGATGTTCTTCAGAAGTCTGACATTATCGAGGAACCCAGAGAAAAAAAAAGATTAACATTTGAATAATTTGTAACGATATGATTGAATTTATCCTTATCATCGAAAGTTTTTATTGAATTAAAACCCCATGTGTAGTAGTGTCTACTATGTATGGCATGTTGATCACATCCTTGTGCTGACTCCCGATGAGGGAACATTTGAAGATGAGGATACTCATATTAACATACAACTAAACATGAAGATGAATGAATGACAAGCTTTACCAAGATTGGTCCCTACATGGAATATCCAATTCACAGTGCTCGATATGCTAGGCTTCTGAGAACTCAACACCAAGCACATATGGAATCAACCATAAGTATAAAAAATATACACTAGACATTGAACCAAACTTCATCAATTGCAATAGAAGGAATGGGGAAATCATACAAGAACTCAATCCCTTATGTCCTTCCATAAATACATTATCTAAAAATCTACAACTTGCATTCAACATAGTCATATAACATGCACAAGAAAGAGAACCAAAAGACTTATTGAAGATATCATCCAAGTCACTGCAGACACAAGTAAATTCTACCTTATAAGCAACTTCAAAGAAGCATTATCTTTTCAAACAACCTCTGGCCATAGCCCATTATTGCTTCTCACCCCTACTAGAGTTGGGGAATTTAAAATGCATGCAAGTATTAATATTCCTACAAAGTATATTTATCCAGGTGGATATCTTTGGCCACCCACCTCTTCCAACTGGCTCACATACAACTTTCATCTTGGTAGTTATAGTTTTTATCTTGGCATTTTTTTCTAGCTTTTCAGGCCCCAAACTTCCGAAGCCATTTTAAGGCCCTAAAAATGTTTTTTGGGCCTGCCATAGTCACATAATTAACATAGCTAGAGTGTGATGAAATAATGTGTAGTCCTCGGATAGACCTTTCCAACAGGCTATCATGCGCCTAAAATGGAGATCGTATGCAAAAGTTACGACCCCGAGAAGTTGATGTACCAATTTACCCCATCAAGGCCCACATGACTTTTGGTGCTTCATCTCCTAGGGTTAGGTTTTTGGATGTCTAGGGTTTTCTGTTTACTTCTTGATGTGCTTCATCTCCTAGGTTTAGGTTTTGTATGTCTAGGGTTTTATGTTTACTTCTTGATGTGCTTCATCTCCTAGAGTTAGGTTTTTGGATGTATATGGTTTTTTGTTTACTTATTGATGCTAAAAAGTCCTGGAGGCCTCATTGTAAGGTGCTCACACAAATACATGTAGCCACCACATCTCTTCTCTGAGATTAGCTACCACCATTCGAGCAACATTGTTTTCATTTTTCATTTTTACAGTTTCAGCAGATTTCTTATTTAATAGAAGCTAAGTTCCTTTGTATCTCGATTATTATTCTTTGTATACATATGTTAATGTTATAGATCTGTGTTTCATTTAATTCCACTCATAAATCTGGATCAGTGGTATCATAGTGGTATGTTCTTCATTTTTTTCTCTCTGCATGTCCCCAACAAGGTCAAGGTATAAGCAGTTGGGACTTGAACCAGTTAAGCCTTTACAAGATCGGCCTCGCTGAACCCGACGAACGCCTATGGGGAAAGAAAAGAGAGATGATGGGGTAGGATATCTCTTTAAACTGTTTCTTGAGGAATCCCTCTTACGACAAAGGAATGAGATGATGGATAACTTTGTGCAAATCCTTCGACGACTAGCCAAGCAACGCATCTACCTCAACTGGAGGTGTTGCCCCCTTCAAGGTATAGATCAATTTTGATATTCCTATATTTGAAGGTCAAATAGATGTGGATGTTGTAGATAAATGGTTAAACCTTCTAGAAGGGTATTTTTATGTCCACAACTTTTTTGATAGAGAAAAGGTTACATTTTCACTTCTCAAGGTCGTCCCCCATGTCAAATATTGGTGGGAGACTTTCTGTGAGCAAAAGGAAACAGAGGGATCTACATTATTTGTAGTTGCACCCACTTGGGGTTCCTTCAGGGATGTTATTAAGGAACAATACTACCATGTTGGAAGTTATTCCGACTTATATACAAGATGGACCACACTGCAATAGGAAAGGGACTAAATAGTTCCAGATTTCACCAATGTCTTCCATACCTTGCGCACCAAGCTCGGTATCAAAGACTTTGAGCGACATATGGTGCTCAAGTACCATGATGGTCTACATAGATACATCCAGACATAAATGGAGTTTCTAGACATTTCATCCTTGGGCACAGCCTATCGATATGTTGTCAAAATCAAGCAGAATCTTAAACTGGAGACGCGACAGTTTGGGTCTGCAAACCCCTCACAATAGAAGCATGGAAAAGGTGGCCCCAACCCATAGAACAAAGGGCAAAGAAAGAATGGATAGCCTCCAGACAACAAATCCAAACAGAAAATAAAGAAGGACAATGGGAACTCAAAGAAAGACATTGGGAAATGGTGTGAGTTCCATAAGAGCCCCTGGCATAACACCGCTGAATGTCGCTCAAAATTGGTGGTCGAGGTGAAAGCCTCTAAATTAGATGCAGGCTCCGACTCTGAGTTAGAACCAGAAAAAGGGAGATGGATCATTGATGCAGAACCCAGTGCCACCGTTGTTACCACCACCAAGGTCCGGCCCGATGAACTTGATGAACCAGAGGAAGGTGAGTGTCTCTTTCATTCACAGGTGTGGATGAAGGGTACTCCGTCGCACTTCATCGTTGATAGTGGNCAAGAAATTGGATCTGCCGACAACACCACACCCACAGTCGTACACCATTGAATGGATATGCCAAGGGATCAATCTCCACGTTAGCCAACAGTGCCATCTAGCCTACGACATCCATCCCTTCAAAGATGATGTATTGTGTGATGTTTCCCCCTTTGAATTTTGTGATATTATTTTGGGTTGAACTTATTTATGGAAACATCGTGATGTATATGAGTTTAGGCCTCATAGTGTTATTATTAGTTTGGATAATAAATTATACAAGATACCCGAGGTAGTCCCATCTACCGTTATTTCTTTGATCTCTGCCAAGCAATGCAAGAATGTCATCTCTCAAACCGGGAAATTTCTCTTCTTCATGATTCATGCTCAAAGTGAGTGGAAGGTTGCAGCCACATCCATGGCCTCCACAACAGGTCTCTCCACATAGCAGAAGCAAGTGGATATGGTCATGGAAGAATACAAAGACATATTCTCCTCACCCACTGGGGTACCTCTGCACTATCAGATCTAGCACTCAATCGATATAACCCCCAGTGCACTTCTACCCAATGGGCCAGTGTATCACCACTCTCTATTAGAAAATGAGGAAATCAAGCACCAGATCCAAGAGTTGCTCAAAAAAGGGCACATTATCCTAATATCATCACCTTGTGGAAGCCCAATCTTTCTTGTGCATAAGAAATATAGGTCTTGGCGACTCTGCATTGATTATTGGGCCCTAAATAAGATCACAGTTAAGAACTGGTACCCAATTACCTGAATTGACGATCTCCTTGACTAGCTCAGGGGGGGAAAATATTTCAGTAAGATTGATCTGAAGTTCGGCTACCACCAGGTTCCAATAGAGCAAACTGATGTATGAAAGATTGCCTTCAAGTCCAAAGAAGGTATTTTTGAATGGTAGGTCATGCACTTTGGCTTGAAAAATGCCCCAACAAATTTCATGAGAATGATGGACGATATCTTGCAGCATTTCACCAATTATTTTGTGGTGGTGTATTTGCATGACATCCTCATCTTCAACAAGAATTGTGTAGAACACTTGTATCACATTCAGCAAGTTCTGCACACTCTATGACAACACAAGTTATAAGCAAATTTGGAAAAATTCTCCTTCGGCATGAACAAGGTCTAGTACCTAGGCTAAAATTTTTATGAGCATGGGGTGCATATCAATCCAGCCAACATCCAGGTCATTCATGACTGGACAACCCTGACCACACTCAATAAGCTTCAGAGCTTCTTAGGCCTTGCAAATTTCTATCGCAGGTTCATGTTGGGATTCTCCCACATTGCATGCACCCTTAGCCAAGTGACCAGGAGCGGTGGCAATGAAAAATTTGTGTGGGGCCAGTTGCACCAGAAAGTGTTCTATGATTTGAAGCATCGCTTGTGCTCAGCCCCTGTGGTCTCATCACCTGATCTACAACATCCTTTTGATATTGAGACAGGTGCTTTAGACTATGTTGTGGGTGCATTTCTCACTCAACATGGGCATCCTGTGGCCTATCATGGTGAGACGTTATCATATATTTTCCATAAGTACCCCACTTATGACAAAGAAATGTAATCCATTGTACAATCCTATCGTTAGTGGAGGCATTACATTCTCGAGAAGGAGACAATCATCCACACTAATCATAAGCCTCTGTAGTTCATGCAGACACAAGGAAAATTGCAGAATGGCAACCATCAAAATTGGTTTGCATACTTACAGCAATTCCATCTCAACATCTAGTATAAGACAAGGAGCACCAACCGCGTCGTTGACTGCCTCAACCGACCTCCAGTTTTCGCACTAACCACGGTGCTACAGTCCTGCAAAAATGAGACCTATGAATGGCCCTAACTCTGTGAGAGAGATACTGAATTCACCACTACCTACCAAATGTTGGGCACAAACACAATTGTCATTGATTTTCATCCATAGGACGGGTTGTTGTGCCATCTAGACCATTTTTGTATTCCATCAAGAAAGCGAGCAAAGATGATTTGGGAAGCTCACCACAGTGAGTTGGCAAGACACTTTGGTGTAGAAAATATAGTGGCAGTGTTGCAACAACATTTCTATTGGACAAAACTCTGAGAGGATGTCAGCAAGTATATCAGGTCCTGCACAGCCTACGACATTTCCAAACCAACCATTAAGAAACAAGGCATGTACACCCCTCTTCCTACTCTCGACAGGCCCGGGGAATCCATCTTGATGGACTACATGTTGGGCCTTCCTTCCACCAAGTAGGGAAATGACCATGTTTTTGTGGTGGTTGATCTATTTTCCAAGATGGGGATTATGGTCGTCTGCAAGAAGAGCATCATAGCAGAGACCATTGCCAAGCTATTCTTTGAACAAGTGTGGGTACATTTTGGGATACCATAAACCATTGTCTCCAATTGGGACAGTCGGTTCCTCGGCACATTATGGTCGAGCCTTTGGTCATGGCTAGACACCAAGCTCACAAAATCCATGACCTTCCACCCCCAAATAGATGTCCAAATTGAGGTCATCAACAGGATGATCGTGCATATCTTGTGCATGTACAATTTCAAGCATCTGTGCACATGGGATGAGAGTATTCCCTATGTTCATCACAGTTACAACATATTCATACATAACTCAACTAGCCACAGCCCCTTTTAGGTGGGGTTGTTATTTCAACCATTGGGTCCCATGGATCTTTCATTGCCCCTTGTATCCACACAAGAAGAATCATCCCATGCACAAACTGAAGCCGACAAAGACACCAAATTCATTAAACAAATCCATCACATCCACCAACAAGTTCAAGATATTTTTCATAAGTCCAATGCCAAGTACAAGCAGTTCCATGATCAACATCAGGTGCCACACAAGTTTCAGGTGGGAGATAAAGTTTGGTTGCACTTGCAGAAAGAACACCTTACAGGACCTCATCGGAAGCTTTGTCCACTCCACTATGGACATTACACCATCGCCAAGGTTGTGGGTGACAATGCTTTTGAGCTCAATATTCCCCCCTTCCTTGGTTTACACCCAGTGTTTAATGTGGACCTCCTTCAAGAATACTTTCCACCCTTATTGGACACCTCAAAGATAGCAGAATAGTTGACACCGACAGAGCTCAACCCTGGCTACATGGAACAGACATCCACTAATTAGATCGTGGAAACACAGGTCAAGGGCACTCGCCAACAGAAGCTTCAACTTTATCGAGTTGTCAAAGCGGGGCAGCTCCTACACTAAGGGAAGTGGCTTACCCAGGGCCAAATTCAACAGAAGTTTCCTCATATAATGGGGGAACTCAATGAAAAGGAGACCATTGCTTCCTAAGGAGGGAGGATTGATCTAGGTGGATATCGGTGGCCACCCACCTCTTCCAACTGGATCACATACAACTTTCATCTTGGTAGTTACAGTTTTTAACCTGGAAGTTTTTTTCTAGCTTTTCTGGTCCCAAACTTCCAAGGCCGTTTTGAGGCCCTAAATAGTGTTTTTTGGGCCAACCACTATCACACTATAGACAAATTCAAAGTATGGAAATATAATGTGTAATCCTTAGATAGACCTTTCCAACGGGCTATCGTGCGCCTAAAATGGAGATCATATGCAAAAGCTACAACCCCGAGAAGTTGATATACCAACTTACCCCATCAAGACCCACATGACTTTTGGCGCTTCATCTCCTAGGGTTAGGTTTTTGGATGTCTAGAGTTTTCTGTTTACTTCTTGATGCTAAAAATGCTTGGATACCTCATTGTAAGGTGCTCAGACGAATGCGCGTAGCCGCCACATCTCTTCTCAGAGATTAGCTACCACCATTCGAGCAAGAATGTTTTCATTCTACTTTTTTATAGTTTCATCAGATTTCTTATTTAATAGAAGTTAAGTTCCACTGTATCTCTATTATTGTTCTTTGTATATTTGTGTTAATGTTATAGATTTGTGTTTCATTTCATTTTTCTCATAAATATGGATCAGATATGGAGTCTTTACATGGTCAATCCCTTGAAGTGTTCCAAGAAGAGATGAAACATATTCAATACAATCTAATTGATGAGATGATCTTCATAGAACCTAAATATTTTGTGTAGATTGAGATCCATTTGCGTGAGGGATTTTATAGAGAAACCAATGCGCATTCAATCAGTAATCAATAATTATTTTTGGAGACTTGGGCCAATCACCGCCAGTAATGGAAAAACCTCTTTATGTAGGAGCAACTCCAAGGAGGTATTTATGGACAACCTTTACCACGATAATCAATTTGGAAACAATCTTCCGACAACAGGGTATTAGTGGCACCCAAGTCCATTTCTTCCAGTTGTTGACAAACGTTCACAATGCCACACCAACAATAGATGGCAGGAACCTCCTTAAGTCTAGGATTATAGATTCTTGTCATTGAATAGTGTAGAATATTTAACACTTCAATCCACCTCTTCACAACAAACATTCTTGTCAACAACCATAACAAGTAATTGTTGCAATCCTTGAATATGCCAATCATACGAAGTGTCATATAATCCATAAGTAGTACATGTGCACACCAAGGAGATGACCACTAGATGGAAAAACATATATTGCTATGTGTAGGCCAATGAGTTATGATATTTTGTAATTTGTGGGTCCATGCAAGATCAGTTAATGCTCTTAGAGAAATCATGCAAATTGCATACACACCAGGAACTAGCCTTCCAAAGTTTCCAACATATATTATTATGGAAATTGATAACTACATTGGCCCTTCACGGGACCAAACCTAACTAAAGTATGTACTAATTTCACCCATATAACATAGTAACAAGAAAATCATCTCCCTTAAGAGGGCCTGGGCATGACTATACATAAATCCCAAGGAGTCACCTTAACAAGGTCTATTGTTGACATTATTAACACCGAACATCAAGGCTTGACCTTCACAACAATGTCACACAACACTATTATAGAAGGAATACAAATCACATCATCATTCTCCTTTGAATGT
Source organism: Picea mariana (assembly GCA_032191745.1). Taxonomy (NCBI): domain Eukaryota; kingdom Viridiplantae; phylum Streptophyta; class Pinopsida; order Pinales; family Pinaceae; genus Picea; species Picea mariana. Next base: position 25,833 of record JASDQU010373540.1, read on the forward strand.
TATGAAAAAATAAAAGATATTTCCTATGTCTCGCTTTGAAAGAAATATGAGGCACATCTATGTTCTTTATCGCTTGCACAATTACAACATCTAGCCTTAATTCCTAGCTTTCCCTTGCCATTTTCTAATATGATAAGGGAGCTCGGGCACAAAATTGTAGAGTCTTCTTTGTTCTAAACATACTTCTATACATGTAATGTTTGATGAAGTCCATTGTCTTGTAATTACTAGTACTTAGTGATGCTACTAAAAGTTGTCTTTTAATTTATTTCAACTTGATAATGATTTGTACGTTAAATAATGGGTGACAAATAACTATCCATGATATTTTGACCTAAATAATTTACATATGTTAATTCTTCATTTTATATTTTATGCATGCAAATAATTAATATGCCATTCACTTCTAAATATTTATTTATTTCATTCAATATTCTCTTATGAAAAATGATGCTCATAAAAAAATATGATTTTATGTTGTTTTCGACGTCGCCTTTTCCCTCTTTCAAAAATATGCTAGTTTTATATCAAAATAAAAATAATTGAGATATTGATAACAACAATTTAATATCAACAAGCAGGGTTGCAGAGCAACAAGTCCCTACCAAGAAGATGGAAACACTTTGATTTCAGAGAGAGTTTTAACAGTAACTAAGACCAAGGCCCCCGGTTCATTGATGATCTTGCATTTGAGAAACTTTCCATGAACTTTTGTGAGTTGGTTTCTCATCTTTCAAAACTTTAAATGAACATTTAGCACTCAATGACATTGAAGTTTTTCTAGCCTATTTTAACCATCCTTTTACCAATGTTATGGTTTTGCAGGGACATTACATAAAATTGAAGTGTGTCACATCTTAATTGCAAAACTTTTTTTAAAAAAATGGTACAATTAAAATCAAATGGATTCTGCACACTTAAGCCATTCATACAAATAAAAGTTTAGATATATAAATTTATATCATAAGCTGGTATGACACCATACATAAATAAGAAAAGATCTCGAACATCCAAGATCATTGGATCAATTACAAAGTTGCAAAATATCATGATGACCAAATTTTGAACAAGTGTAAATCTAATTAATGTCCTAACTAGATGTGGTTATGCCTTTGCGAATTTGTTTTCCCTTATCGGTTTCTTCTATGTAAATAGTATTATTTTGAAAAAGGTGTCTAGCAGTGTCTTCTGACTTTAGTCTTCTGTCAGAGCTCCAGCGATGTATCAACCTCCATGTAATATAGAGTATTTTCTAACTTTACTCTTTCTGCCAGAGCCCGTGAATTTTTTCTATAATGCCTTACTATCCATTCGTCATTTGCATGAGAAGGGACACCATGCAATCTAGGCACATGTAGACACATGCATCCATACATCTATTTTTTCTCATCCTCCACCAAGCTTGGAGGTTACGGTTTCCAGGTGCATGCCCACCACAATCAATGCACACAAAACAAAGAACAAACACCATAATAACCGCAGTTTTGGTAATAAAGTTATCCTCTGAAAATGGCAGAAGTTGATTGACAACAACTCCTCGCAAAAAGAAACAAGGGTTTCACCTGACAACAACGCCTCACGATGAATCTTGAAGTTATTGGGCAAAGAGAGCTATCCCGTACTTTTATCCGATCATATATGAATATTCATCTCCCACAATTCTCATGCGCCTGCCTAGTGATGACAAAAGGAGGGGAGGTTGTTGGAACCATGGAAATGAAAGATTTTGGAAATAGAGAATGCACGCTTCCTATATGGTTGCAGCTTCATAGATGAATCGAAAGAATCGATCGAAGCACCATTATTCAGATACTCCTCCATTGTTCTGGAGAAGTCGTGCATTGGATTTTGAGGTGGCTATCTTCATTTTCATGGTGGGTCTAGGATTTTTCTACTTTCCAGCCTTGCTCAAGGATCATGGAGCCCCCCACGTGAAACCAAGTCGAATTCTTTCATTTGCACTTTAATGGATGTTTTCTGGATAAAAGCAACGACCCTATGTACCCTACTATTTATGGGGCACGGACCCTACCCTTAATGCGATTTCTGTACACAAACATTCAATGAAAAGGCTAATTTGCGGTTTATACCATTGTTGTGCCCTTATTTATTAGGGAATGTCCTTGTTTACCAAAACTGGATACAAAACCAGACACCTACAAATCTCCCCTACGTTTTGAGTTTCCCGTCAACAATAGTTGGGATTGCCCTTGGTTGATTGATTTCAGGGTGTGGGTGTTAGAGGAAGCAATCACCAATCAACTAGGAAGTATCATTAGTCTGGGAGGTTGTCGACTGATGGATAGGAGTAGGGATTCCAAAGAAAAGGTGATTACCTAGCTGTAGAGGCCAGTGCCATGGGAAAGACAGGAGCGACACTAGCATTTGCTAAGGTATGCCATGGATTTTGCTTCTAAAAAAGAGTTAGGCATTTTATATTTTAAAATATTTAGACATTATGGTGAATAGGTTGTCATAGAAATTCTAGTATATAATAGATTAGAAATTTTTTTATATGAATACAATAACAATAACCAGTGACATTGAAACTCACAAATATATGATATATTCAAGTTGAACTGAACTATGTAGTCTGTGTAGCCATCGCCACTAGTATTCAACTTCAACTGGTCAAAGTATGAGTATGAGTGGATTATGCCATTGAGACCTTTGTTGTTGTAGAGTGGCTTTCTTCTTCTGTTGTTGTGGATTCTGTAGTAAGGTTGTCCTTGAAGGTAATATTATCCAAGAGTCTATCATCATGCATAGCAACAAGCTTATCATCTGCAACAAGCTTATCATCTGCAACCAAGAGGGAGGTCAAAAACAAAGGGAATTTGGCCAACACAGACTTAGGGAAGTAACTGTAGCAAGAGCACACTCCAAGAAACTTCTTGGTTCGGAAGGTTCATTCCACTCTGTGTGTGAATTGTGCTCATGTTTTACAAACAATGGGGGCAGGAATCGATCTAGTGGAGAGACGAAACTCGGACTGTGTGGGAATGCCTCCATGATAGTGGATATATCTAATAGTTCAAGGGGAAATCCCCATCTATCTAATCGTTCAAGGGAAAATCCCCATCGACTGACTCTATTCAGGATTCAGGTGTAAGACATGCAAATGACCACTTGGCAAGTGACCGGGTGGAGGTGGAAGGGGAGGGCAATTGGCAACTCAATGGAAACACCAAAACGAGTTATGGAGTATCCAAAACCAGTTATGGACTCTGCTTTATGCGGCGAAAAACCTTAAGCATTTAATGTTTGAAATTAAAAAAACCTTAAGCATTTAATGTTTGAAATTAATGCTAACTTGAAATTTAGCATTAATTCATCTTGCTTCCTCAATATCTGGTTTACTAAGTTTCTAGTGTCTCATTTTCTCTCATTTCCTAAGTTTGCCTCGATATGAGGCCAAATGAGGATTTGAACTTAAAACTTAGGGGAAAATGTATGAAATTGTTAAAAATTTGATTTAAATGGTGTATTTCCATGAAGAGATTAATAAATCTATGAAAAAACTATTACTAATAGTCCATGTTGCCAAAGGGCAGGGACTAATAATATCTAGAATATTATTTGTTATTTTTCTTTTAAGAATAAAAATGCATTCTCAATTGAAAAAATAAACTATAAGTGCTTTACCAAATGCTTCATCTTGTGTAATTTTTCTTTAACATAAAATCTAAAGATGAGCATTAAAACCAACTAGAGTGAACATTAGAATCAAATAAACATTTTCTTTTTAATTAGTCATGGTGGAGTTTAAAATACAACAAACAATTGTTTTTTAATTACTCATGGTGGAGCCTTTTCTATTGAAGAGTGCATCAATATGGAGGTCCTCATGGGTTGCTTCAAGGTAAAGGTTTGTTTTTAATCATTTCATCATATGGTTTATAACTGATTAATATGTTTAATGTTATTAATATATATAATATAATCTATTTTTAATATTTTTAAGGTCACGACCAAGTCAGACACCAAATTGGTGTATGAGACTCCCTCCAAATTGGTGTATGAGACCCCCTCCACCCAACAATTTTGACTGATAAAGTCTACGAAGGGATACATACCCTACCCCCCTCTGGATTTGAACTTGTGACCTCTTATTAGGAAACACATGTTCTTAACCATTAGGCCCACTCAAGGTCAGCGGAGGCATCTGGATCGTAAAGTCGTTCTTGCAACGAAGGCCAGGTCTTGTGCTCAAACCCGAGCAAGGACGTGGTCTAGTCGCGGAACAAAGATTAATTGGGCCAAGCTCGTGTACCTTTTTTAAAAATTGTACCCGGAGAGCGGCTGGACCAGGAAAGGAGTAAGCTAGGGTTTGACATTCATAGAAATGACAGAGCGCAACATGGTTACCAAAGGGGGCAGTAATGGAACCCCCTCATACAAGCAGGTATTGATAGACAGGGGAAAACGACCACGAGGCAGAGGTTTCAAGGAACCAGTGATGAGCACCTCGGGTTCAGGACGGGAAAAAATCAAGATAGCAACCCGAAAAATAGGGATCGCATGGGGGAAGAAACCAGAGAAACCCAAAATGAAGCGGAAGAACCAGATAACCCCAATGGGGTAGAAGGGCGCAACCTGTGTAAACCTAAAACAACACTGATACCCAAGGTGATACTGGAAGACCCACAACCACAACTCTTCCGGGACCAGATGAAGACACATGCACTAATTTTCAACTTCATGGGTTTGTGGCCCAGAGAAAGAACATTGCTCAACTGGATAAAATATCATTGGAAGCCAAGCAGAGAAGTGGAACTCCACCTGGGCTCGAAAGGCTTCTTCACAGCAGTATTCATGAATTTGGAGGACAGGGATAAATTCTTTGAGGGGGGGGCATACTTCCATGCCTCAGCAGGACTGTACATGCGGCCATGGAAGGAAAACTTATCCCCAGAGAAAGAAACCTTCAAGAATGTACACGTCTGGTTGCGTCTTTACTCCCTGCCACTAGACTACTGGCTACCCTCCACCTTCGAAGCAATCGGGAAAAAACTTGGAAAATATGTGAAGACATCGGAAGCAACCCTAAAAGGGAGATATACTTCTTATGCAAGGATTTGCATAGAGATGGATGTCTCGGGGGAACTCCCAGAAGTTATAAGCCTGGAATTCAGTGATGAGGAATGGATACAAAGAATCGATTATGAGCAGATCCCATTCAGATGAAGAAGATGCCATGAACATGGACACCTATTCGGAGAATTCCCTCTCAATAAAAACAAGAAGCGGAAAACACCAAAATACAACAGGATGAGGATGGTTTTATCAAGTCGAACCACAGGAACAGAGCAAACAAGAAACCAAGTAAAACCCCAATAAGAAGCAATCTGAAAGCCAAGACTAGAATGGAAGGGCATGACAAAACCTACAAAGGGGAAGAAGGAGGAAAGGAAAAGGAAAAATCTAAAGAAGCTAAGGACCAAGCCACAAATGAGAACACAAACAATCCAAGCAATAAGATGAAGCAAGGGGGTAGCACAACTCTTATGGACGGACAAACCAGAGACGTCAACACACCTATGCAGGAGGCAGAAAAATACACTAAAATGAAACCAAGTGAGGTAGGTACGGAAGATACTGACCTCATAGATATTGTGGAAAGGGAAGGAATCGATCTCCTGAACATACTGGAGCAATGGAAAAGGCAAGGCATGGACAATGTACCAACAAAGCAACTAGACCACATCCAATACCTATTCCTCCTAAGGGAGGAAGCAAAATCCAGAGGGTTTAAGCACACACACAGAGAGATAGGACACCTAGGAATCAAAGCAGGCGAGGGACAACCACAGCTCTCACCCAATCAAGCACGAAGGAAGAAAGGCAGGAAATCAAACAGCGTAGCCCTACAGGAACTAGGAGCTCTGCTAATAAATTTAGGTAAGATCAAGAAGCTCTTTCCCAACTCCCCCCCCACATGTTTAAATGAAGATTATAACATGGAATATTAGAGGCCTAAATAGCCCAAGAAAACAAAGAATCCTTAAAAACAGACTGAGGAAGGAACAACCAGACCTCTGTTTCATCCAAGAGACAAAATGTATTATAAATAGAATGGAAACAATCAGCAAAAAACAATGGAGCAAGTACAAGATGTTGGTTGTCGAAGGACAGCAGATGGCAGACGGTATTCTCACTCTGTGGAACCCACAAGTGATGAATCTACTATTAGTTGAAGCCACTAGATACACACTTTCGATTAACATGCAAATCATAGGTAACATGGAGGTGATTCTATGCAATAATGTGTATGGTCCCCGGATGTTGGAAGAGAAGAGAAGAATGCTCCTAGACCTAGAACAACTAAAATCCCGCTCCAGCAACCTCCACTGGATCCTAGCTGGGGACTTCAACATCATCACGACACTTGCGGAGAAAAAAGGAGGTACTAGGAAACTGGATAGAGATGTGGAAGACTTTTCAACTTTCATTGACACAATGGAGATGGTGGGCATCAAAACCAGTAATGGCCAGTTCACATGGAACAACAAACAGATAAATCAACATCAGATAGCGACGAGGCTAGACAGATTTCTAGTGTCGGAATCCATCATCCTATAGGGTTTAACTTTAGAATGCATCATCCTTCCCTGGGGGGGGTTCAAACCACTGACCAGTCCAACTGGAAGCAAACTTCCAAACCACGAAGAAAAACAGACCTTTCAGATTCGAGAAATTTTGGATTGAACATCCCACCTTCAAGGAGAACATCAGCCAATGGTGGCAGGAGCCACAACTTGAACAAGGGACAAGGATGTTCAAACTATATAAGAAACTCAGGTACATCAAACAGAAACTCAAGGAGTGGAACAAGGAAATCTTTGGAAACATAAACCAAGAAAAAATAATTATTGAAGATAGAATGAGGAACCTACAGGAAATATGCATAAACAGGGGTTATACAGAGGATCGAAAAAAGGAAGAGATCCAACTAACCCAAGAATGGGAAGCACGATGTCGGCAGGAAGAGACCCTATGGCGCCAAAAGTCCAGAACCTTGTGGCTAAAGGAAAGAGAATGGAATACAAGGTTTTTTCATCGAACCGCCATTGCTAGAAGAACCCACAACAAAATCCTAAAAATTCGGGATCAGGATGGGATCGAGAGAGAGAGAGTCCCACAAGGAGATCGAAAATGTATTGGTAAACCACTTCCATGGGATAGCCCAGGAACCCAACCAAGATCGAACGGAGGCCATACAAAGGATAACTATGCACATCCCTAGGCTAGTTACCGAGGAACAAAATATCAACCTAAACAAACCCATCGCTAAGGAGGAAATTGACCAAGCGGTCCAGGAAATGCCCAATGGAAAATCCCCAGGTCCAGATGGCTTCATAGTGGAATTATTCAAAGCCTACTGGGAAGTGGTCAATCATGATGTCTATGGGGTGGTGGAATATTGCAGACGATTGGCCTCCATCTTGAAAGCGCTAAATGCGACAATGATCACTCTAATCCCCAAAGAAAATGAATCCAGGACCCCAGACCGCTATATACCCATAGCATTATGCAATGTGGTTTACAAGATAATCTCCAAAGTCATAGCCAACAGACTGAAACCTCTCCTACCCTCACTGATTTCCCAAAAACAGGCGGGTTTTGTAAAAGGGCGACAAATTTTGGACAACATCATCCATGCCCATGAACTGATACACACGCTGAAAACCTAGAGGAGAGGGGGGATGATAATCCAACTTGACATAGCAAAATCTTATGACAAAATTAACTGGAACTATATGGTCAAGACTCTGGAAGATTTTGGCTTTGTGCAAGACTGGATCAACTGGATTGTCAGCCTAGTGTCAACAACTAGTTACTCGTTGTTA
>JASDQU010373540.1:108587-121078 GCA_032191745.1 Picea mariana
GCATTGTGTAGGCACCATTGTAGGTGAAGAAACAATATCTTCTTTCTCTTAGACAATCTATTTTTGTTGGATAGAAGGTGTTGAGGTTGCAGTGGTTGTAATGGTCTTCTGTGCATCCTTTGAAAAGACTGTGAAGAGGATGCATTTTGCGGTATGAGAGATTACCTTGTGGTGTTGTTTTGGTGGAGTAGTAGTTGGAATTACCTCTGGTATCCTGTAGAGCTGACCTCCTAGAGTAATAATGACACTACAAGGTCTAGACTCGTAGAAAGCATGACGTTTCCACATATATTGTTGGCCCAGAACAACATTACATACATCAAGAAAGGAAATATCACACACTTCCTCATCCTTGAAGGGATGGATGCCATAGGACAAGCGACATTGATGGATGATGTGAAGATCTCGTCCCTGGTGAACCCACTCAATGTTGTATGGTTGCGGGTGTGGCGTTGTCGACAACCCCAACTGTTTGATGACCCTTGTTGAGATGAGGTTCTTTCGACTGTCATTTTCAACAATGAAATGTAATGGGGTCCGTTTCACCCACATCTGTGAATGGAAGAGGCGCCCCCCTTTTCAGGATCTACTAGTTCTTCTAGCTGAATTGTTGTGGTCGCGACAATAGAAGTGGGGTCTGCATCGATGATTTGTCTATTTTCAATATTTTCTGGATCAAATTCTAAATTAGGGTTCGACTCCATGTCTTTGACCTCAGCCACCAATGACTGTTTCGAGTGACATTCATCAGTGTTGTGTCAGGGGCTTTTGTGGAAGTCACACCACTTCCTAGTGTCATTCTTCGTCTTTACTTTACCCTTTTTGTCTTGTGTCTTGGATTGGTTGTCTAGAGGGTGTTGGTTAGGGTCGTCTTTACTGTGCTTTGGTTGTTGCAGATTTGCAGACCTGAATTCCYGTTTGTTCCGGTGCCTATATTTATGCTCGATTTTGACAACATATTGATAGGCAATTCYCAATAATGAGATGTTTAGGAAATCCATTTCGGTTTGGATGTACCTATGCAGAGCCCCACGATATTTCAGAACCAAATGTCGCTTGAAGTCTTTGATACTCAKCTTGGTGCRCAAGGTATGGAAAGTATTTGTGAACTCCRACACTGTTTGGCTCTTCTGTTGCCGCAATGTAGTCCATCTCATGTACTGGTATTCATAGTTATCAACAAGATAACACTGTTCTTTGATCACATCCTCAAAAAAATCACAAGTGAGCTCGACCCCATATAATCTAGATTCCTTTGTGGAACTTGGCTCCTAGTAAGTTTCCCACCAATGTTTGACATGGGGGAGAGCCTTCAGGAGTGCGAAGGTGATCTTTTCCCTGTCGGAAAATTTTTGAATAGAGAAATAACCTTCTAATAGATTTAACCATTTTTCTAGGGCATTCACATCTATCTGAACTTCAAATATGGGAATATCAAAATTAACTTGTACCTTGAAGGGAGAGGTTCCTCCAAAATGGTCGCTTGATGAATATGTGCATGTTGCTATCGGCAGGCGTTGAAGGATGTGTGCAAAATTCTCCATCATTTTGTCCCTCTGTCGTGCGAGAGCTTGCTCAAGCAACAAGTTAATAGAATATTCTGCTCTGTTGTTTTTCTTTTCTATTGCCATCGAGGGTTTCTTGGGCGTGCGAGGGTGATTGTCCTCAAGAGAGACAAACTCGACACCCAACTGGCTATACTCGGGCCTCGTCGGGTATATGCGCTGAAAAACAATCAAGAGCAACCTACTCTAATACCATTGATCCATATTATTTTCTGAACGAAATGAAAGCAAAGATATTACAATGAAATACTCATGAAAATTTCCATAAACAGAGAAATACAATAATACTTGATTTCTATTAATGAAAGAATTGTAAAGAGACTGTAAAAATACTGAGTGCAAGAATCGTTAGAATGGTGTCAGCATTATCTTTGAGAGGAGATGCGACGGCTATGCTCATTCACAAGAAGATGATTAAATGAGGTTATGAAGGCCTTTTTATGATAAACATGAATGCCAAAACCCTAGACATCCAAAAACTTAACGCTAGGAGACGAAAAACCAAAAGTCACGTGGGCCCCATTTGGGTAAGTTAGTACATTAACTTTTCAGTGTCATAACTTTTGCATACGATCTCCATTTTAGGCACGTGATAGCATGTTGGAACGGTCTTTTATAGAACTACGCATTATGCCATCAAACTCTGACTTTTTCTACATTTTGACCGTGGCACGCCAAAATAACATTGTTTAGGGCCCCAAAACGGCTTTTGAAGCACAACAAGATGCACTGACATGAAAACATACAAAATAATCCAGTTGGATTAGGTGGGAGGCCATCAGTATCCACCTAGAAGATGTGTAGGGTTTCAGACAACCCCAGAAGTGTAGAACCCACAATTACAAAGAAGTACAAAAGAACGTGTTGAACTAAAAACTGACAAGAGGTGCTAGTTGGAACATGTGGGTGGTCATCAATATCCACCCGGATCATTTATCCTTAATATACGGAGGTTGGAAGTCAAGGATTGGGGTTAGACCTCAATTAAGAATCAATGACAATGCCTAACCTTAACAGAGATGAAGATAAAGATGAAATCAGTCTCAGGGAACGGTTGAGGATGGTAAAGGAATATTGTATGAGGATTGGTATACGTCCTTGTGGGTTATCTTTTTCTTTTTCATGTGGAGCTAATAAGTGGTGGAAAAGCCTTGATGAAGATACTAGACTCCACTCCACATGGGAAGAATTTGAAAAAATCTTCTCAGATAAATGGATTAGGGATACAAAAATGGAGGAAATGTATAGAATTCAAGATGAATTAAAAGAAGCAAAGGAAGAGATTAAGAAGAAGGGTGATGAGTTATCCAAGATAATATCCCTTAATGAATCACTCCTTAAGGAGGTTAAGAACCTAAAGCAAGAAAAGACTAGGAAAGGCAAGTGGGAAAAATATGAATCAAGGGAAGATTTAAAAAAGAAAGATGAAGAGATATGTAGATTACGAAGCCATAATAAAAAACTATTGGATGAGGTTAAGAGATTGAAAGAAGAAAAGAAGACTTGTCAAAATAAAGAAGAAAGAAGAATCTTGGATGAAGAATCTACCAAAAGACTGGAAGATGCAATTTGCATGAAGGTTGATTAATCCTTAAATATTGATGACGTAAAATCAGAAATACAAGCCAGAATTGAAGAATGATGTCAAAATTTGTTAGATGGGATCACATTGCAGCTTCAAAAGGAGAAGGAAGAAAAGATTCAAGAAGGTCAACAGAAGATACTCAAAGAAGTTGAACTCCATCTAGAAGATGTACATGCCAAATATGATGGTATTATCTCGAAGGCTAGAGTAATCAAAGACCAAGCAAAGATGATCGGGGATTCCATTGTCGTTGAAAAGAAGATAGATGAAATTCATGTGCAGAGTGAAGGCAGACCATCAAATGTGAAACCATATCAACACCCTCATTACCAAGAAACATTTCAAGGAAGACAAGAAGGACAATATCAACATCATGAAGGAAGAAGATGGAATACTTGTCAATATTCATGGAACAAGGCATCACCAAACTACTCTTAAACAAGCTATTATCAGAGACCAACAACGACTACAAATTGGAGAAGCTTCAACAAAAATACATGGAAAGAAAGAAAATAAAATTATTCAACAACTAGACACCAAGGATTAAGACCGAAAATAATTGATTTTGGATGGATAGATCATCAACAATGGAATGAAGAAAGAGGAACACAAGAAAATCATATTACTTGGTCTCATCACATGTGAAGCCTTTAAATTGAAAGCTTTGAGGAAAAAGTTTTTTGAAGGAGGGTATTATGTTATGACCCAACGGGGGCACACACACACACACATATATGTTATGATCCAAAATGCTCAAAATGTCATAAAATAACAGAAGTACACACCATGTACATAATGTCAATGTGGAGCACAACTCCATTATAGATAAGTTACACAATAACTCCTTAAAGAATAGGGGAACCCCCTCCAAATAACCAAATACCTTTCATACTTCACAATTCCCCCCTCAATAATGAATACATGTTCTCTTATATATAGTTATTTATGCTTGCACATGAGGCCCCTTTATCACTAGGCCGACCCTATTACATATGTATTTACACATTACATGTACATTTAGGCCCATCTATGCCCCCCCTTAGGGTCATATCATATACATTTAGCCATATATATGGCCCCCTTGGGTCATAAAACTTTGAAGGTTCCACGACTTCCTTTGTTAGGAGAAAAAAAAAAACCCACAAGAGAGCCACCCACTTCCAACCCATTAATAAAGGGGAGACCATAATCAATTGAGTACAAGAAACCTTTTTCCATAGTAAGTAAATTTTAGAGGCTAACAGAGTAGGTACCTTAGAGACCACCGGAACAAGTGGCTTTGTAAATCCAAAACCTTTACCTGACTTCAAGGGAAAAATCTCCCCCACAGGAATGTCAAACTCTCTTAGAGAACCAACCTCTTCCGAGTTCGCCCCAAACCGACCAACAGAACATACAACCCCTTTAAAACCTGAAACAAAGACCTCCCCATAACCCAAAACCCCCAGGCAGGGAAATCCAGAGTTACAAGGTTCAGGTCCAGTACTAAACACAAACGGGTCAAATGAAAAAGTAGAAGGGGCAAGACCCGAACTAACCCCACAGGAAACAGGTGCCAAACCTTCATCAAAACTAAAACATGAAGAAAAAGGGGTTGGGGAATTAGCATGAGACTTACCCATAACTAAGTCGGAATCCACAGATTGAGACGTAATCTTTTCGACCATAGTCTTATTCGTTGTTAGAACCTCAGCCCCAACTTCAACAAGTGGAGGAGGAACCACACACTGTTCCTTGAAGAAATCGAAACAACCTTTCTTCAGATGACCCACCTCCCTGCAAATGGAGCAGCAAAACGGAAGACCCTAATAATCCAATATCTGCAAATAAACTCGACCCAACCACTCGATTTCTAGTACAACCAGCAAACCCAAATGCAAATCCAGTTTTACCATGATTCTTCCCACTTTGCGGTCCTTGCCAGTAAGTACCTTTGAATCCACATGTAGGAATTTTTCCAGCTCATCTCCAATCGCCTTAAAAGCATCAAAGTTCCAAAAAGCCAGGGGACAACTTGGGAGAAGAACCCAAATGTGGCAAAATCTGAAGTGTTCTGTCTCTGAGTTGAAAAGGTGTGTCCACATTTTTAGCATAAGGTTGCGAGAGCCATAAATGCAAACCTTTCCCATAACCAATTCCACATCCGCAACTAGTTTAAACTGGAAGCAATACTACCCACGAAATAGTACCAGAGTTTCTGGAGAATACCCTAGCAAGGGTTTCCAATTTGCTTCCAGCCACCAATTGATGTCAAAACTTGACACAGCTCTATAGCTAAACCAACCCACCAGAGCATTGAAGGAGAGCAACGCAAATTCTTGCAAACCCACATCTCTTCTCAACATCTTTTTTTTAGCGTTGTCATCTAGTTTTCCATGGATTAGTGTCCCCAAATATCCTGATGAAACCCACAGCCCCTACCAAGTTGTCGTCTTCGACCTCGTGTCTCAGATAGACTCCAATCTTGGGACAAATGTAACTTCTCGACCGAGGAACAGAAAAGATACGTTGTAGAGAAGTCTTGGTAATAAGCGAAGAGCATAGCCCACCTGACGCTTCCTGTGCAAATAGTGCGTCGATAATCCCCAGGTGCCTCGTGTCCTCCTCACAACTAACTGTAGCAAGACCTGACAACTGGTCCTCCTCTATCCCATCATCCTTCACTTGTTTAATTGAACAAGTATATGTTATGTACTTCAAGTGTCTATTCTTCAGTAATTGTTCTYGAAACTCTGCATTAGTTTTAAAGACGTCGACCTAACTCCAAAGAACTTCATCCTCTGAGTCCATCAGTACCTCCATCTCATCTTCCACCTTAATAACATAGTCAGGGCCGGGAGACCGCCATCTYAGCTTCCACCTCGTCACCCCAATCCAACCCGTAAAAYGCCTAACTRACACTGCGCTCAGTCGAGTTCTCACCCAAAACTAGTTCAAACCAGGTTACAAACCTACCTCCAAGGCCACGACTTGTAGAAGCTCAATGTCAAAACTAGTTTACTGGTTCACTATTATGAGAAGCTTCAATTCGACAACCTTGTAGTTGGTTATGTACATACATTTATACATGTTAGTACTTGCATTTACAATTAAAACCTAATACAAATTCTAAGTATATTTCATATAATAAATATTTCTTTATCAAAATATTTATAAATTATTTGGATATAACATAGATTTTATTATACCTATTGCGACAATGTATATAGCAATCGCTATGCCCGCTGACCACCTATTAGTGCAAACTTTGACCATAAATTTTTGCGATTTTCTAAAGTGTAACTTTATGTTGTGGAATTTTTGTATTTTTTTAAAATATTTAAATTATTTTTCTTTGTTCTTATTTGTTGATAACATAAACCCGTTATTGGAGAGGTGACAGTGGGCTTTGAAAAAGCTATTTATATCATTAAATGTTTTGTCAGGTTTATATCTTGGGCTTCGAGGTTTATATCCACCAGTGTTGTCTTGGGCTTCTACATCTCTAAGGCTTATCGTTGTCCAATAAGTTTCATTATTATACCTGTCGCCCATGTCGCGGTATATGGTATAAGTTTAATTTTTTCACATATTTAAATCCTTTGTGTGTAATGTTATTGATTCATCAAGTTAAAGTCTCCATCAATTTTAGGGGATATTGAAAATCGCCATAATGTAAACTTGACAATTCACTTTAAAAGTTTTCTAGATATTATTTTTATAAAATACGAAATTGTCTCCAAAATAGAAGAGACAAATTTATATATTCTTAAATACATGTTAAAAATAAAATGACAAGTCCACAATTAAAATTTCAATATTCATTAAAATCCAGAAAAAAAATACATTAAAGTTTAAAATAAAATAACATTTTTAAAACTAATTCTATTTACGCAATGGTAGTACATAATGCCCATTGGTTCATGGTAAGATAAAGTTGTACTATTAAAAAATTAATTAAATTATGAAATTGACATGTTGTTGGTGCATTCGACATATATTATTACAAACTCAATAGACAACCTCAAGTTCAGCGACTATGGGATACTTGTTATTAAAGTATTTGTGATTTTATTTTGAGTGATGACTTGTTATCTCCCTATCCAAATCCTATTATCATAAAAAAAAAAAATTACAAAATTTAATTTAAATAAATACTAATTAAATAAAACCATAACACATCCATATCTAATAAAAAAAACTCCATCTAAACTCGATAGAGAAATTGGTACAACGTGAGAGAGGGGTAACAGTAACCATTAAATTGGCGGCGTGCATGTGTCCACATTAAGCGGACTTACTAAAACGGTAAAATTATTGTTCCCTCCTCTTTATCTATTGGTCATGCTGGACCACTTACCACATATAACAATTGTCATACGTGGACCACTTGCCACATATAACATATCTTTTGGTGGGACCACTTGCCACATATAACATATCTTTTGGTGGGAGGAGACTGTAGGAAAATATTTAAGAAGTTACCAAACAAGTTAATAATTTATGTACGGAAATTTTGGAGGGAAAATTGGAACATATGTAATCCATCAAATCTTAAAATATAGATATTTTCAATATCAATATTGACATTGTGATCTAGTTTAGTAATAGCTCGTCCATAAGTTCTAACTTTGATCTCTTGAATTGTTTTTACAAGCTAAAGTGAATGGGTACTAAAAGCATTTTCGGAGCAAAATTAGAAATTCTTTTTAATTTATAATTTTTTCTCAAAAATTTAACCTTGTAACTATTCTATAAACTATTATTTACCATAATGAATCTCTTTGTAAGTATGGATTTTCTTTACTTTTGTTTTCTAAGATTATCATGTAAATTATATGGATGTCCTCAAGCTACATTACATCCATCTACTTTTCTTTGGTAAAGGGCTTCAGTGTAAACTCAACAATTCTGGTTCCTTTATGATATTTTATTGTTGTCTTGGTAGCCTCTCCTCTTTTTCTATTTTCATAGTAGGATTGCTTCTTTTATATTTTGGATGATTTATCATTTCTTTTGACAAAGAATGGAAACACACACTCTTTCACAATTATTCTTGTATATGTAGGGGTTGCTACCTTACATAAGGTGTTTTCTAATCTTGGATGTCCTTTGTTTGATATGATTGTTATTGTCGGTGTTGCTCGATTATGATATCCTATGTTGAAACAATTATGAAAGCCTTTTTCTTATGTTAGCTTCTTAATGGATACACTCCAAGGGATTGCTTGTCCATGTATGGTACATTGTTGTGACTTTTGGGGAGCTTCATCTAACAATGTCTCTTGCTAAGTTATGTGCACTTCCTTAACAACTCGGTTGTCTAATTCCATAGACTTACTTGATTGCCCTAAGGTAGAGAATTCTTTCTCCTCGTTTGTATGTCAATTCTTAGTCTTTTTCCATTTGCTTTTATTTGACGGAGATTTATCATCTGACTTTTTTGGAATTCTTCTATATGTCCTCGTCTACGTCATTATTGTCATTAACTCTTGGGTCAATTCCTAGTCTTGGTGAACTCTTGATTGTAATTTTAGCTCCCAAAGACTTTGGTGGACTTGAAGGTGTATTATGCTTAGGTTATGGAAAATTAGACTTGTTATTTCTTCTCGATTTCATCGCATGAAACCTTTCAACCTTGGGCTCTCACATCTACTTATTATTATTCTTTTGTGTTGATTATTGAACAAAGTTGAACGAGGATTCTCCTCCATTGGGGACTTTACAACAAAAGGTGTGGGTAATCTACATATACTAAATTTGTTTGGTTGGAAACATAGCAATTCAAATGCCTAACAGGGTTTGAATTTTTTTCTTACTACTCATGTCACTCACAATATTTGGTCCAACCTTCCAACTCTTTTATTGGATAACATATTTGTCATGCCATCACTAATGTCTAGGCATTTCATTTACATCTCACTTATTGTCATAACAAGTGTCCCCAACTTCTAGAAGTGACTTAGGTTCTTCTTATTTATTTGGACACTCGAGATATGGTACCTTCTAGTGGTGGCATGTAGATTATGTTGACCAAATGTACTTAGTTTTTGCATAATCTTGTCTACTTGCAAAATGTTCCTAAAAATGCTTATGCATCTCACCTACATAATTCCCCCAAGAATTACGTATCTCTTGAAAGGGTAGGACTTATGCCTATCATTACTTAATTGACTATTGATTTCTATAATTTTCATGCAAATTTTCCTCTAACTAACATTGTCCCTAATATACATATTCAAATTATAGGATGGCATATTATACCCCATAGGAGAATTTACAAGATTCCTTGACCTTCAATCCAAACTCTAATACTTCAAGGGTCATCTTAATATGCTCATAAAATCTTTGTAATTGGACCCATGTTAAGTTATGGATAACAATGGTTGTATCTTCAATAATGTAACGATTCCTATCATCCCTTGCTTTCCAAATATTACTATAATGGAAATGTATTGGCTTATCTAAATTGTCTTTGATTGAGACATCAAGTTGGGTGTAGGATCAAACCTCTCAAGCCACTCACAAGAACGAGAATGAATCTTTAAGTTTATAGATAAATTTGTCAAGTTACATGAATTTGGTCGTGCTACAACAAAATAGAATTCAACTACAATACTATAGTGTAGGGTAAGAATATTATGGGAAGATCATCAAAGTAGAGAAAAGTTGTATGATTTAGAAAAGGAGTCTAAGAGTAATTAAATCGACTAATGCAAGGATTGATGCACAATTATGAATTAACTTGACAATGTCAATAACATAAGGTAGAAAAGTATGTTTACGCATAGTTTAAATAATAACGTAAAAAGTTCTTAACATGATTGTACATACCTCTCCTCATAAGATTCAACATTTCCCAATGAGAGACATATAATCTACAATAATATGTTGAGGGATCCTCAAGGGGAATCCCTCCCTCATTTTAAGGGCATTGCTCTCTATAGAAGTTAATACCTAACAATATGCAAAAGGCAAGTCGTGACTCGTTCCCCATTATTATCTAGTATGTAATTCATGGACTTACTAGAGAGGTAATAGAACACAAAAGGAAATGCAAACCATTGAGTTATTCAATATCACCAAATATGGATGAAAAAATAATTGCTTAAGTGAAATGACTTGCGTAACATTGTATCAGCTAATAAGGAGTTCCTAAAGACTGTATCCAAGGCCTTCATAGGTGGAACCTCTCACTATGGATATATAAATTAGTATAACCTACTACATATATAGCATGGATTTGACAATATAGACCCATGAAAATATTTAGAGCTTATTCGTGAATTAATTTAGTAACTTGGAAGATATAACATGACAATGCATTGGAAAACAAATATTTAATGATGAGAGACAAGGTGCATGCGAAGAACTCATAAAAGAATTGCAAATAAATAAAAAGTTCCCAAATGGAGAGTGGAAGGGGTAACTCATCTTAGCCATAAAGGTGGTTTGAGATATATCCACCCTTACTCCAACCACATCAAACCCATCCTCAAGAGGAAATGGTGAATAATTTGCAAATATTGAATAAACAAATGAACAAATTACAGATATGAAAGGCTTCGCTTGAGGAAGCACCAATATATAATATTTGCATTTAATACACAAAATGATTACTGTCCAATGTTTGAAGGAGTACATAATGATGAATAAATACAAGTTTTTGGGAGAGCGAGGGAGAAAAATATAATAATGTGTAATATACCTAAAGTATATTACATTTCTTACCATGTAATAATAAGTTATAGGTTTGTTATGTAAATAGACATTAAAATGTAAGTTACATGTTTGTTATTTAAATAGACATTATAATGTAAGTTACATGTTTGTTATTTAAATAGACATTATAATGTAAGTTATAGGTTTGCTATTATGTAAATAGGCATTATAAGCTAAATGATAAGTCTATGTAATTATGATAAGTCACGACCTTTGCCAAGGACATGACTTATCATTCCCTACGTGTATTTATATACATGTCTTGTATCTCACATGATGTCAAGTAAATATGTAAAATGGATAGTAAATAAAATATTAGTTATTATGGATTTATGGGATATTATTTATTATGAATAGTAAATAGAATATTATTTATTATTGGATATCTCTCGATATTATTGGGACCCTGGTATATGGTTGTACATCAAGCGTTGAGGACAACGCTTTCATAAGGGGGATGGAATGTAAGGTAGCTAGAGAGGTAGTGGGGGGGCCCAGAGGGCCCATAGTGATAATAGTGGAGGTCATTCAATGTAAGGTGGACTAGATTCACTATATTATTAAATAAGGCCCATTATGGTAGTTAGATATAATAAATGTAAGAGGACTTCTTAGAAGGTTCTACTTCTAGAANTGATGGTAGCACTATATAAAGGGGTTCAAGCAATGTAATGGGATATGAAGAGAAATATTGTATTTGGAGCTGAAGCTCATTAGGAGGAAGCCCCCTCGAAGAGGCAAGTGAACAGGAGAGGATCCCTTCCATAATAGGATCCATTGTATGGTGCTGCCCTACCCTAAGGGTTTGATATAATAAAGTGGTGGTTTTCTATATGGTTTCTTCTATCTTGTTTTGTGGATCTATTGTGTATTCAGTATTTGTGGTGATTATATCTTCAGATCTGGTATTGGCTTTTAACAATTGGTATCAGAGCACTTTCCTTGGCCGGAGTTGTGGGCAAATATTTTTTATTTTTGCAGATTTTTTTTCGGAGAAGAAAAAAGAGGGACGCGACATTCCAGACATTTTCAATATATTTTTGTGCAAAATTTGTAGAAAAGGGTTGTAGATATGAGTTCCTCTCAGAAAAACACCCAAGTTGAAAAAAAAAATCATCCAAAACGGAGTCCGGAAGGTCAAGATATTGAGGTTTTAAAATCTGTAAATTTTCAGGGTTTTTTCTGCGGACGACGGCGCGATTTATTTTTATTTATGTAGCATTTGGAGGCCAAATTTGCTCAAATAAATTACAGATACGAGTTCTTCTCACAATTTCACCCAATTTCAAAAAAAAATCAGCCGAAACGGAGTCCGGGAAGTGAAGTTATGAGTATATTAACTTCAGCAGTTTTTTAGGGTTTTTCCAGAAAAAGCCGCGATTTTCTGCCGAAACTTATTGGGTCTATTTTTTTGAGTTTTTTTGTGACGGCTACAGGACCGAAGAGTTCATAGGGTGCTCAGATGGCTATTTTGTCTCAAACCTTGAAAGAAATTCTTGAATCATTCAAAGCCCAATTGGATGCTAGATTGGATGTGTTAGCACAAGGCCTCACAGACAGCCTCACAAAAATCATCACAGATGGCCTCAATGATAGTTTTCGTAGTATTCAAGATTCATTGAATAACATGCAGGAGAGAT